>JAAGNO010005243.1:0-15934 GCA_033439905.1 Ceryle rudis | reverse complement strand
GGGAGAAGTTGCTGGCGGTGGGGTGGGGGGGGGGAGGGGGGGGGGGGGGGGGGGGGGGAAGGGATGGGCAGGAGTGTAACATTAACTTTCATAAAAATATAGGATGGCCCAGATAAACTGCTTATACCAGTCTAGAGTCACTATGTAAAAGAGGTTGAGGCTTAATTGAGCTCCTCTGAAAGTTTCTACAAGTCTTAAATGAATTTCAGTGAAAGACTGGCAGAGTAAAATTGATTGACAAACTACATACATAAAGGGGATGTTACACTGAACTGATGAACTTAAAAATTTTGAAACTGGAAGAACTGGAAAGAATCTTTTCATCTGATGTGGATATTTTCTGTCTGAGTTTTCTGAGTTTTCTGATTTATAAGCATAGAGTTTGGAAATATAAGTAAATAAAAAAAAAATGGGCTCAGACAGAATGTATACAAGTTTTTATACAGTCTGTAATGGCTTATGTGGCTGAAATAAAGCCAAATTCAGTTTATAGCTATAGGTATAGTAAAAATTTTAAAATTTAAAATTCTGGCTCAGGATCTTATATATGTTTCTAAACACAGAATATTATGAAGTCAGTAGATCTTCACCAAGCAGTACTAGGCAGCTGACTCCATATTTTGAAATGGAAGATTATATCTGCTTAATGCTCTGTCCCATCATAGTTCAGAATGAGAAAAGGCAGGGGTAAAAGGGATTCAAATATTTCCATTCTGTACTAGTGGTGTTTTTCACTCTTCTTTGCCTTTGAGAGAAAGGCTGCTAAAGTGGTTAGCAGCAGTGAATTAGCGTTTCCTGCATTATTTAATTAAACCCGCTTTTGTTCTCCATTTGTATTTTGGGCCTCAGGTTGTGCAGACCTTGCTGCAGAACCCTGAGCAATGTTCATTAATCATTGTGTCTCCTGAATACTAATTGTCTCTCTGATTGAGAGTACAGTAAGAATTTTATTTTGTGTAAAGAGTTTCCTGCCTGATAGGCTGCACGTACACACAAGAAAATCTGATGTCTACGACATTTTCATTAATCAATGACAGTATATGTAGTGCAGGCTGGTAATTCTACCTCTCATGAAAAGTATTACAATATTATTTTGCTGGCCAGAACTATCTCTGTGTGCTAAGCCCCACATAATTTATTACTTTGTAACACCTAGGGAGAGGAAGACGATCAAAAGTGAAAAGAAAAAAAAAATATGTCAATGAATTCAGTTTTCTTCCAAGAAAGAGAGGCTTCCTCAGAAGAAAAGTATACTAACACACAAAAAGACAGACAATGGGGTCCAAGGCATATGTCAAGAACAGCCCTTTCAGAACAGCCCATTTTTCCTGCACACACACAACAGTACCTTCTTTCAAGGAATTCATAGGGAATCTGATCCAAGAATACAAATACCATCTATTGTTTAGCAGATGTAGATATTGTTGATATTGGTGATTCATTAGTTTAAAAGGACAGTATAGAAACCATTTATCAATCAAAATAAATGATGTCAGAAACAATGATCTGAAATAACTGTATTCTGAATTAAAATACTTAATACTTGTGCAGACTGGCTATAAGGTTATTAGATTTCCTGGCAATAATCTTGTGGAAAGCAGAGACATTTCTGATTACAAGACTGTGTTCATGCTATTTTTCTATTGCCGCTCACCTGCTGCTTATGCATTTGCAGCTCCTGGAAAGAAATTGTGACATATTGGTGTCACTTGGTGACATTTTTCTAATATCTTTGAGCATTATTTTGTATTTTGTGTAAAATATTCTACAGAAATTCTGGTCTGACTTACTATAACTTCAGTCCTAATGACAGCAATAATGGCCACTGAGAATAAAATCCTGAAAGTGACACAATGAAAGTGAAATTATTATCTTATAATCCATACAGTGGATCATTGATAACTAATAAAAGTTTCAAACATAGGAGACTGAATACTGGTATAGAAAATAATTACTTGCTTATAGAAAACTTTGGTGCGACTGTTCATAAAGTTATTCATTTACAAGAAATAGTAAAGGGAGGGGTGCCATTTGGTTTGGGTTGTTTGTTTGGTTGGTTTTAACTAGGTTTTGGCATGCATGTGGAATGCTGACCCTCAAATGTAGCTGCGCTAACAAGATAACAGCATGAAAAATTACAAGGTGTTACAAATAGTGGAGGGGTACAGGATACAAAACTTGAAAAAGTTTGATTAGTGGCTGAACTAACAACACAGCAACATAGGAAATTAGAATAGGAAATAGAAACTGTGAATCAGAAGGCAAAATTATCATGAATTACTGATCAAGATAGACATTACCAGGTTACTCTATCACAGGTAGCAAGTAAGGGTATAAATCAGCAAAATGAGGATCTATACTGAAAGTTTAAACAGAAGACAGCTATTTGAAAGAAATTACTATTCTGATTGGGAAGAACTTGGAAGGAGAAAAGACTGGCAAACAGAAGTAACAAGGTTTATTCTCCCTCTCAGGAAGTCTTATTCCTGACCTTATTCCTTATTCAGAAGAAGACAATAATCCTGTTCTTGTGACCATGACTCAGTCTGATTCAGTTCTGCACTCAGGAGGCTCCTGGAGGGAGTAGGTGGCTTGGAAATGCTCTGATGGGACTGAAGGAGCATCTGGACTGTTTAACACCACATGCAGTCTAGAATCATTAGTGTACACTATCGATTTTATCTACTTTTCTAAAAAGCCTGAAGCATCCATCTTCATCTTGCATGAATGTCCTTAAGAATGAGCATAAGGGGTTTTGTCTCACAAGCTCATCTGCTGCAAGACTGGGAAGTACTTAAACAAGTAGAAATGTCCATTTCTTTTGTTGTTGTTATCACCGAGATGTGTTTCAGAGCAATATCTATATATACCTAAAGAATATGAACTGAAGCTGCAAATTATTTGAGACTGCACTAATTTTTGTAAGGAATGCGTGATTCACAGAGAGAAAACAAGAAAACCCACACAGTTTTGCTGAGAAACACACTCACAACACTGATCTCAGTAGCTACTTTCACCACTCTAGACTGGCAAATCTTATCCCTTGACGTGTCATGGATCAGTGTCTTTGTATGAAAAAAAATCCCTAGAACATGATAATTTGAAGGTCATTTCAGACATGTCACAAGCAGTCCAGGTAAACATACACTGTATGTGTCTGAGTAACTTACCAGTTTCCTTTACTTTGAAATTGCATTGATCCTAGAGTGTTAACAATTGAATCATTTTGGTACCATGTGTTCTCTAAAAGAATAGAGAATTTTGGGCTACTGTATCTTTATTTCTTCTTCTGTGACATAAATTGTATTAAATCATTTGAGAAAGTTCAGCCACATTTAAATTATGAAATTTTTTTACATGAAATGACTTTGCATGAATTTTCATGAGTTTTCTTCAGTAACAACATAGTTGGCTTCCAGTTTTGTCAGACAAAACAGTTTCTGCTTTAAAATAAAGGAAGCTGAAGTAAATGTTAAATCAATAAGAGCAACAGTTGGAGCAAATGCAGTGATAGGAAATAATGTCCCAATTTAGTAGTGAAATAATGGTCTTTCAGAAATGGTTGGGTGCATTTGTATAGCAGTTGTAACACAAAACAACACCACCAGACAGAAAGCTAAGCAATACAAAAGTTGACATATGTTGTTATTAAAAAAAAATTAAAAAAAAAAATATATATAATGACAATATGAATTGTCCAAATGAACTATATGTATTCTCCAGTGGATGTCATGCTTATTCTACAAGAACTGATGATAGCAGAGATATAAGCATGAGAAAAAAGAAATCCATAGCCTTGCTACATAGCTAACTTAAGGTGAACATTATGGCACATTTTGGTACAATTAATATGACTGTTAAATAGAAAAGATGAGAAATTTTTTCCTTATTATTTTATCTCTAAGTAACTCACTCCATAAACTTCTGATGAAAAATTGGAATTAAGAGCTAGAGATTCATTAAAGTTTTCATAACATATCTGTGTTATTTAGTTCTGATGGTTTGCTTTCTAATTAAGAGTGTAGAAAAAAAGAATTGTTTTTTTCAATGTCTACCTAATTCAAATGATAAATAAACATCAACTTCTGTTTCTTTTCATTAGAGGAACTGCTTAATGGTTCCTGTTCAAAGAACAAGGGTACCACAATCTTTCCCTGCTACATCAGGCCACTCTATGCATCACAAAATAGAAACAGTTGTTGATGGTAAGCCAGAAATAGTCTTGGTTAAAAAATGTATCATGTATGTTTCCCTCTCCATCTACTCTTTCATCTTTGCATTAAGAAACAGTCATTTTCCACTTATAAGTAAATATAACAATGAAAAAATATAAACTCTTTGCTCTGTTACTTTATTTTTTCCCTCATCTCTAGACATTATCCACCTAAGTAGCACTGACAATTAGCTACAGCCTTAATGTAACTGCTGGGCATTTAATTGGTGTCTTGTATCTAATGACTAGTTTTAAATCTATGCATACTTTACATCAGGGGACTTTTTCAACTACCTTTGGGCATAGTCTATATGTGAACCTGCTGTGAAAAACTTAAGTGTTAAAACTTGATAGTTGAGAAATAAGAAGTGTGGAAAAAACTAGCTTTTCAGTAAAAGAATAACTAACTAGTCAAATACTATTAATCAAATTAGTCTTTCAGTGACTATTCTGGTTTTGGAGAAATTAATTTTTACTAATATGATTCCAGCAAAATAACTTGTCAATATTATTTCTTCCCAAAATACCTGAGTAAGACTGTTATTTTCCAAATGAATTATTTAATTTGTGAAGATATTTAAGCAGCTGTGATTACAAGTGGATGAGGAAGTTTGTTTTTTAATGCTTACAGTTGGAAAAGCAGGTTGTACTGCTTTACACATGAATGTAAGAGGTGACAACAGGTGATGAGCTATTTTATTGAGAGTGACATTATTTCTCCTACCATATAGGTCTAATGTATCCTAATTTCTTTAATTAAACTTTCATTTTACAGAATTTTTATAAAGTGGTGTTGTTCTTGGTTTTGGGTTGGTTTTTTTTTTTTTTTTTTTTTTTGGTTGGTTTTTGGGTTTTGGGTTTTGGGTTTTTTTTATGAAAGACTATAATTATCTCCAGATAATTACCTTTGTGCTTCTAAGAATATATTTGGAACAGTAAGTGCCCGGAGTTGCTAAAGTTTCCCTGGGGAGGGGACAGCTGAGGATATATGGGTCAGGGTTAAGAGGACAGACCAAAGTGAGACATGTTATGGGTATCTGTCAAAACCTTCTAATCAAGAAGTGGATGGTGCCCTCTTCAGACAACTAGAAAAAGCATCCACTTCTCAGGACCTGATCCTCATTGGAGTTGTTCTAGTTTGCCATGTCTGATGGAAGGACAGCACAACAGGGCACAAACAATCAAGGAGGCTTTTGGAGTGAATTCATGATAATTTTCTAATACATGATGAAGAAGCCATCAGAGAGATGCTCTGCAGGCTGCAATTCTTACAAACCAGGAAGGACTGGTTAATGAAGGCTGGCAGCAGCCTTTTGCTGTACTGTGACATGGTGGAATATAGGATCCTGAGAGGAGGAAGCAGGGCAAAAAGCAGTATCACAATCCCAGACTTCAGGGGAACTGATGCTGGCAGTGAGCTGCTTAGGAGAATCCAATGAGAAACATCCCTGGAGTGAAGAATTGTCCAGAAGAAATTATTTGTTTCTCAATAATCATCTCCTCCAAGCTCAAGAACAATCTACTTCTACTCTTGAGCTTAGATGGAGAAATTCAGGAAATCAGGTAAGGTAGAAGGAAGCCTGTGTGGTTGAATAAGAATCTCCTGACCAAATTCAAACACAAGAAGAGGTGTGCAAGAATTAGAAGCATGGCAAGATGACCCAGGAGTAATATAGAAATTACTAGAAGATGCAAAGAGGGAGATAAGAAAGACAGACTTAACTGGATTTTGACTGGGTGAGGGACTTAAAAGGCAAGAAGAAAGATTTCTATAACTACACTAGCAGCAAAAAAAAAAAAACAACCAGTGCACAAGAAAATACTTAGGGCCAACTGTCTCGAAGCAGTTTCTGCAGAAAATGACTTAGGATTTTTGGTGGACAGGAAGAATGAACATGAGGAACAAAGGTGCCCTTGCAGCAAAGACAGCAAATAACTTAATGGGCAACATTAGGAGGACCTTTGTCATCGGGAAGAGGGAGGCCGTCCTTTCACTCTGCTCAGCACTGATTAGGTCACATCTGGAGTTCTGGGTTCAGTTCTGGGCTTCACAGTACAAAAACATGAATATATCAGAATCATTCTAGCAGTCACAAAGGTGATGAAAGGATGGGAGAATCTGTTATGGACAGCCTGAGAGATCTGGAGAAAATCCTGAAGAAGAGAAGACTCAGTGGGGATCTTACCTATGAGTACAAATACCTCAAGAGTGAGCATATAAAGGACAATGCAAGGATTTTCTCAGGGGTTAGGGATCAGATGCAATGAGCAAATACTGAGATACAAGAAATTGCATTTTAGCATGAGAGGTTTTTTGAATCTCCATTCCTGGGCCTGTTTAAAACCTGAACACCAACCTAGATAATTTGCTGTAGGTGACCTTTCTTTGACCCATGGTTTGACTAGGTTATCTACAGATGATCTGTCATACTCAGCTATTCTGCAGTTTTGTGCAGCTGATACATCTGAATTCTGTGAGAATCTAAGATTTTCTAAAAAAGGCACTTGCATGCCTTGTAACTTCATTCATATAAGAGCATCCTTGCTTTAGGTTGATTTTTCATCCAGCCAGAAGAGTACCTGTACATATTTGCTTCTTTTGGATTCTGTTTGTGTATACTTGAAATATGGAGAAGTCATTTGAGTTCTTCTTTCAAGAATCACACTGTAGCAAGACACAGCTCAAAATATAACTCTGGACTTTGTTACCTTCCAGTGCAACTTAAATTTTTGCAGTTTATCTTAAATATGCATGAAGATCAGCTAAAACAATACCAATACAAGGCTCATGGATAGTTGTGATAGAGATGTCAAGGAAATATAAGACCTGATAATATTGGAAGGCTATAAGGGGAAAGATCAGCTTTAAAAACTCTTTCAGTATAACTGAAATTAATTCAGTTAAACTTCACTGATTTACTCCAGGCAGTATTTGGTAAAAAATATTTAAGTATCTGGGAATTCTGAAATTGTATGTACTATTAAACATGCTGCACAATCACATTATATCTTTTTTTCTTCTCTTGGACATCCTCATCTTGTTTGCTGTGTGATTTCTGCAGCTTCCTTAAAATCCCAGTTTTGATGAAGCTAAGGTAAATTTTGGCAATCTCAAGAGCCAAGAGAAAGTACTTAGTGTCTGTTTAAGACAGGCACACTATGTCTGCTGCCTTCTCTGCCTCACTTCTTCTTCTGTAATATGAATTAATTTATAGGCCATTGTGGACTCAGCCCATCAAGCATTTTTTGATCACTTAGAATAAGTTACATCCTTTGAAATAAATGTACCAATACCTGCAGAGCTCAGCCTTCCACTAGAATTTTAAGCAACATACAACTGTAAAACATTCCTATAAAATACTCTAGCATTTATCATGTCATTTATGCACAGGAAAGGTGAAATTAAAGAATCAGATAACAAATAATTAGAAATGCTGACCTAAATTCTATTATGAAGTAAAAAAATACTAAAACCCCAAAAAAGATATGGATGGACTCTTATCTAGTAAGAAAATAAAATGGATACAGATAAGAGGAAAGAACCTGAGATATAATAAACCTTTGCCAGACTCTGGTAGCAATATAATAGGATCATAAGTTATTTTCAAGCTTTTTTAAGTGTAAATTGATTAAAATGTTCTAATCTAGTGAATATCAGGGATTCATTTTTATTTTATTAAAAGTGTGTTAGAGCCTGCTCCCTTTGAAAATTTAAAAGAAATTAACTGCAAACACAGGATTTGTTGGTTCTGAAACTGATTATTACAGTGCATGAACTAATGAACAGTGACTAGTGCGAGAATTAAGTAATACAGCTTTTGATAAAGTTTCTGCATCATATCATACTACTATGACATTAAAATATAACTATTTTTTGCACAAGTAGTATTGCAGGGAGGATTGTCTACACATATAAATCACTGTAGCCTCTCTGGATTTGTAAATAACAGCTGAATATATCACCCTCTTTTTGTATTAAATCTGGGTAGAATAGCTGTAAAGGCCACTCTTTTCTAAACATGTATTGTTTTTCCCTCATTAACAAAATGTAGGCTGAAGATATTCTCCAAATCAGTGAAAATATTTCTAGTCATAACACATTATATGAGTTAGCCAGATTAACTTACTTACCAGGGATGTTTTATGTGTTACAAGGAGATGTACTCATTATCATTCTAATATGGACATGATGACTTCCAGCAGTATTAATTCACATATCTACACCTTAGAGAATGTTGAATCATATTTTTTCAGCTAACTAAATAAAATTCACACACTGATATTATACTAAATTCCTGATGCATATTATCACATCAGCAGTCTATAGACCATGAATATTTTCAACATCTGTTAGCATGGGTGATTAGAAGCAACTGAGCATGAGAAACTTTGAAACTGCAACCTCTCAGAAGTCTAATGACCAGCATATCCTTTGGATTAATTCTTATCACTTTGTAAACTGACTCCTTTCCAAAAGAGTCTATTCTGAATTTTTAAGTATCAGACCTGTGTTCTTAGGTGTCATGAACAGCAGTAGAGAACAACTTTGCAAATCTTTTAAATTATTTTTGCACCACATACGACTTTCTGTTTTTCAAAACAAAGGGCAATGATCCAGATTTTGGTGGATAGCACATAATCTTTATTTATTTACTTAATCTGTGGGGTTTAAGAAACATAAGATAATACTTTATAAAATCATGAAGGAGGTATCTGTGAAAAAAGATTGTATCTATGCTGTACTGTGGAACTTCTCTAAGAAAACATGGAGAAGACTGAAACCTTGATGAAATTTAATATGAGATTTTAGATGTCTGCTGTGATTACTTATATGTTATTGTTCCTATGTGACCAGATACTTTTGCTTATTGAACAATTACAAGGGACAAGCACTGAAAGAAGAACAAGACTCAAGGTATTTCTTAGGCACTCTCTAGGATTTAGAAGTAATTAAATCTACAAATATAAATGTTTTTCTTTATACTAAATGCAAGGAAATGACTTAACTGAAATTATGATCATACTGAAAAATACCAGCTCAGGTAAGTGTACTTTTAACTGCCTAAGAAAGAAGGTAAACACAAGCTTTTTTGGTGATAATATTTTGCATTCTTATTAAATTGGTTAAAACACTTTCTCACCCTATCAGACAAATAACATGCATTTGTCAAGCACTCCAGTACTAACATGACTTCTATTTGGCATGATAACACTGCAGTGCTAACGTGCATAACATTTGCTTATTATGCGCATGGTAGGGCAGTATTTCGGTTTTCAATGGAGAAAGAGAGAAAATTCCTCCCAGTCCCTGGGATAAAGCCAAGTGGCTGCTACTGGTGCCCAACCCACTCATCTGTCAGCAAGCAGCAGCATTGCCTTTCCTTTCCTCACATCCCCAGACACATGATTTCTCTGTTTTCTTTCCAACTGTACAAAGTTGGGGGGGGCAGAAAGAGGGAGGATGTATCTAGAGAGATGTCTCTTCAAGTCTGTGGCTAGTTCTGTTCTGTTTGGTTGTTATGATTTCTGTTGTCCCTAACTATTTTCCTTTCTGTGTTGCATTGGTGATATCTGATAATTGCCATTTCCAAGTTTAAGATGGAGGAAGGAAAAAACAGCAGTGAGACAAGATTAATAATTGTTCAGAAGTGGCAGGAAAGAAACTGAAAGATTTCTGGAAGTGTAAAAATTTTAACTATTTTCTGTTAAAAATGTCACAGTTGTGTTCAATAACCTTGTTTTCATTGTGAAGGTAAGAAACTACGAATAACTTTTATGAAAGAGGCATAATTTTTATAAGTAATGAGAGACTGAAAGCCTAATAAATCCTCCACATTTAAGTAGCATTATCAAAACTGTTTAGCAGATGTTTTGGTAATCATCCAGCAGAGAGATATCCTGTTATATATGTGGGTTTTGATCTGTTGAAGACCACTGGAAAGATCTGCAAGATTACTGCGCTACACCTCTAGACACACACACAGCCAAGAACCACTTTATTGTCATGCAAATTTCTGTATCCTCAGAAATATACAGCCAGTTGCTGTTCTGTTTACATATTCTGCTGTTCAAATGGACTGCACAGACACCAGAGACAAAGGGAGTAGCCCAAAGCCCACATTTTCACTGAAACCTTTTTCTCCCCTTAAATAATCTATCCATTTCAACCATGAACCATTTTGATTGTATCTGACACTCCCAATCCTTTCCATGGTCACTTTTTCTATCACAGGGTCAGGGCACTGCAAATGTCACTGAATCCAACAGTCTTACCTCAGATGTAACTGGGAAAGATGCAGCTGAAGTCATACCAAAGCTGCTTGAGCTTTGCCAGACTGATATTTCTTTGAAAGCTTCATAACAGTGAATCTCCACAGAGGCATCTTCAAATAGTTCACAAAACTCTATAGGCTTTAGAAACACATTTTATTACAGATTTTGGTAATTAAAATTATTTCAAAAATAAGCAAAATGTTTATGATCTAAAAGCTTGAAGAAAGATTTCCATTTGTTTAACTTCCTCTGAAAACATACACTGATGTAATAAGATTATAAGAATCTTATCTAGCAGTACAGCATGGGCTTGAGAATCCAAGATCTGTCTTCAAACACAGAATAATTTGACAAGTGACACTGAGGTTGCTGGTGTCTCCATTTAATGACATGTAATGTAAGTGATAGGAAAAGGAGCTCTCTGCTCTTGTTACACTGTAATGTAGACCTAGTGTTTTGTTGGGATAATTGCCAAATTATGTTTTAATGGGGAAGCAGAAGTACCCAGGGTGATCTGGAGGGCCTGATAACATTGTCAATTCATTTGTTTGTCCTTCCATTTGTCTTTCCCTTGGCTTAATATGGCCTCAATATTGTACCTTGTCTTCTTCTCCACTTTGAAATCCCACAAGATGTGTTTTTCAGGTTAGCCTTGTTGTTTCCACTCTGGCCAGCTCAAACCATTCTCCTTCATTTCATACCACAGACTACAAAGACTGTTTTAAAAAATGACACAACACCAAACCCAAAAGATTCTTCAAATGGTTTTGTAAAGCAAATGTAATAGAATTTTTTTTTTTTTTACTGTCATTTCCTTCATGTAAATGACAGTCATTCCTGAGTTTTGTTTGTGTCATGAAGTTATTTCATGAATGAGTTACAGGCAGTTGTTAACTTTAACTGGAAGATTGCAAAGTGCCCTGAAATTCTGATCTAAATACAAGTATTTTCATGCCTGAATTTGTTCTCTTTTCATTCAAGAACCCAAAAATGGAAATCATACTTTTTTTCTGAACTAGCCAATTAAAAAAAACTCATAGATTTGAACTTTTAATATCAGCTACATTTTGGACTGACAATGCAGAAGTGTTGGCATTGTTGTATCTAAAAACACCTCAGAAGCTCAAGAGTGAAATTTTCTGTTGTATTCTATTTCATAAATAAAAATGGTGGATGAGCAGGATAAAGAAGCAGCATAAATCCCTTTAGAAGTGCACACTCTGTTCCAAATGATTTGTATTTCTGTAGGACATGCACTTACCCCTCCCTGGAGCCTAGTTTGATCCTTGGCTCACTGTCAATGCTTGCATCTCACCATCAGTGGAGTTTTTCCTGTTATATGAACCTCTTTCTTTGCAGTAACAAGAGAGCCTGTTTACAGCCTTATCAGGATAGTAAACATTATGTCAGCTGATAATTATTTTGACAGGAAAAAGGTTTAAGCCTTTTTTTCTTCCAATCTCTAAAGAGAAAACAACAACAGTGACAAAATTGAATTGATGCATTATATAACTATGAGATTCTGACTGTTTTTCACCTTTAACATCAATTTTACTCTTAATTTTTCCTGATTTTCCTTTGGCAATGAAAAAGAGATATGAATACAGCAATATATTAATTCTGTGTGAGCTGGAGGGAAATTTGGGTTTGGTTTTTTTGTAAAACAAATACAGATTTCAAGACCTGAGTGAAAAGCAATTAGTAGTGTGAAACAACAAACACAACAGTCTTTTAGACCAGCTTGATTTTGAACTTAAGCTTGTTCAGCCACTTTCTGTACCAAGTATGGTTTTTGTTTAGTCACTGCTACTTTATGAATATATAAAGGGAGTTCGGTAAAAGCATAAACTTTCCAGAAGAAAAAGATGTTATTTTATTAAGCAAAGTAACAGTTTGAAGCAGACATTTCCTGAGATATTCTAACTTTTTTCTCCTTTGACTTTATTTACAGTGATCTTTTATAATTACATTGCGTAAAAAAAATAAAATTTTAACTGTAAAAACAATTTTTAGGATTATGATGGGTATTTTGTAGTCTTTGACTTCGTTGCATACTCACAGATCTATGAAAACCAGAAAATCTCTACACACTTCTCTACATTTACCTTCTCGATACTATTAGAATCACCATAATTTATTTCCCCTATGCTTTGTTCATCTTCTTTAGCTAAATCATAAGGACAAGAGTTTCTTGTTGGTTTATTATATTATGCAATGATGCAGATGTAGTATGGGAGCAGTTAGACCTATGTTAGAAATAATGAATTTTCTTAAACCATCTATTTGTCTTGTTGGTTTCAACTGTAATTAGAGAAAATTTTCAGACTGATATCCTGGGATGCTGGTATCTGTGTATGTACTGATACAATACTATCACTTTTAATTTAAGCATAGGTAGGTAAATAGCTATCTGTGCTCTGTAAACATAATTGCTTTCTATTTTATTTCATGTTTCTAAAATGTTGATTATCTCCTCAAAGAACAACTCCTTATCTTAGTATGTCCCACAATGAACGCCCCAGTTCTAAGGTCGGAGGGGGAGGGAGGGAGCGGGGGAGGGGGGGGGGGGGGGGGGGGGGGGGTGTGTTTCTGAGACATCTCTTTAGTCAGTCCACAAATCTTCGTTAACTCCTAGATGTCTCAAGACAGACAACAGATATCCTGAGTGCCTAAGTACATCACTTATCTCTTGGATTTTTCCAAACAAGCACTAAACATCCTGAATGTCACAGAAACTTTTTCTGGTAAGAAAAAAAATACATAGGCATTCTCAGACATAATAGAAATGGTCATATTAATTGCTCAACAAAACTCCTAGAGCAAAGACATTCAAATTTAAGCAACTAGAAGCTTTCTCTGATTCAGAGGAACTGCTCAATAAATAAAGAGCTCTGACACCCTTAGCAGGTGAGATGCCAGAGAATGAAGAAATAAGGGATGAGGGAGGAGTTCCTTAGGATCTATTGAGCATTCAGTGCCCTGTGCCATGAGTCAAGCTTAATCATTTGTTTTCAATGAAGAAAAGGATGTTATCATCAGTAAATTGGAATGTGAACAACAGACCCTGATGTGACAATCACCTTTTTTCTCTGGGAGAAAAATTATTTTAAAAAAAGCCCTCTTTAACAAAGGTTGGGAAATGGTTATGTAAAGTACATTCACTGACATTGCTCTAGCCTTAGTCTCTGATTTCTGGTTAAATTATGAAGATAATTCATTACCTGTACTTGAAGGCATGTCAATAATGAAAATCTGTAATACTAAAGAAGGGCCAAAAAAAAAATAATGTGTAAGATGTCAGTCTTTAGCAATCTCCTGCTTTTCTCATGGTATAAGTCATAACCAGCAATATCCACTAAAAGGGGAAATGCTATTTAAAAATTTGTAGGACCCTGTATTTCACTTGCAGAATCCTGGAATTCTGGGAAATTCCAGAGATCAGAAAAGTGAATTTAAACAGAAGAATGACCTTAATATCTGCAGCATATGGCCAGACTAATAAAAAGTAAAATCATGCAGTGCTGATAACGTAGTGAATAAAGAAGCCTATACCCAGCTACATGATTTAGTTTAATACATCTCACACAATATTATTCTTAATCTGGAAAGTCTGGAATATACTTTCAAATGTATTGTCATAAACTTGTAAACAACTTTCAGAGCTTTTTAACGCCTTTAGTTAAATGGATTAAAAATTAAATATGTTAGAATTCTAAAACCACAGAAAACAGATAAGACACTTCTTACTCTTAATGCAAAAGTCACTTCTCTTTACCGTGCAATTTATAGTAGGTCAACCTATACAAAGACCACTGATTCTTGTACCTTTAAAATGTTAGTCATGAATTTTGTTTTAGAGTTGTATCAGTTAGTGTAGATCACTAATATTTAAGTCCTGAAACGTGAAACTAAACACTAAAGCAAATTAATCTTTTCTTAGTTTTGAATCTCTAAAAAAAAAAAAAAAAAAGAATTGAGCACAAACAGGTAAAATATTATTTTACTGCAAGACTTACTGACTTACTCTACTTTAGTTTAGGTTTTACAGATCAGCCTATATCAGGCTAATTCTTCTCTTAGAATCTAACAGTCTTGAGATTTCTCTCTAAAGAACATATATCTAGCACAAGTCACTACAGATTACTAATATTTCACTCTTGAAACCAGAAAAAAGTAACTGCAGGAAAATGCCAAAAAAAAAAAAAAAGTAGCCTGCTTTTTGAAAGACTTCAGCATTTCTTCCAAATGAGATTTTCAAGTGATTCAGAAAAGATTACACTATTTTGATAATAAAATTGAAGACTTAGAAAATAGGTCACGATGTTCACATCTTAAGAATTACAGCTATTACAGAGGAAAGCAAAAGCAAAGGATGATTGGATTTATAACCACTCTGATAATCAGAGTAATCAGAGGATTTGTTTTCCCACACAAATGGGAAATGACATTAACACATAGATTCATTCATCCAAAACACAAAGAACAGAACATGCAACGTGCTACCTTTATAAAAATGTTGACACTTCCAAAAATGTAAAAAAGTTTCTTACACATCAAGGAAAATGTAGAATTACAGTCAATGTTTTTATTGCATTTTCATGAACAGAAACCTGGAGAACAGTGAATGCAAAGGAAATCTCTTGGTGAGAATGCATACTGCTTCTTTATTTCCAGAAAAGCTTTCTGAATTAAAGAGAAAGCAACATACCATACTCATCTAAATGCTATATGAGAAGCAATTTACAGTCAAAAAAAGAAAGCTAAACCTCTTGCTGAGTCTAGATAACTTGAAGTGCTGAAGAACAGTGAGTTGTTTGGCAGAACTGATGCCTGCGTGCCTAATAAAATGGCATCATCCATGCCCAGTTCTCTGTCAGTGTTGCTTTTCCTAAGAAAGCAAAATATGAGAGAGAAAATTCCAAACAGTCTTTGAAGGAAAAAATCTGCATAAATAACAGTTTATGCCATGACCAGTCCAACACATCATGTCCATGTCTGAAAGAAATATCTCTGCAGTTTAGGACTCTGAGTGAGTTTTTAAAATATTTTTAACACTAATGTTAGAATGACACATTGGTGTCCAGAAGAAATATTAAGCCACTGTATAGTATACATAGAGGAATGATCTGGTGTCCTAAAAGTCTAGGTTTTGTCTGTGACCTACTGAGTAACTTTGGATGATAAAACGTAAATCCTTTCCTTCAGTCTGCTGACTTTTATGATTGGAATAATGAACTCTTGAATTACTTTGTAAAAACTCACTATTATTTATCTATCACTTAAGAATACTCAAATGATCTGAAGTACAGTCAGAATCAGATTTTAAATGGAATTGAATTTTTAACTCCTCATTTCTTTTTGATTACAGGTCAATCACCAATATAAACACAAGCATAATCACATCAGGTTTTTTTATTTATTTTCCTTTCATAATCATTCCTTTCTTAA
>JAAGNO010005241.1:0-44741 GCA_033439905.1 Ceryle rudis | reverse complement strand
GCTTCGGGACGCTTCGTCTTCCTTCGGGGGCGCCCGTGGAAGCGGCGCGTCACTTGGGCCTCTCTGGCGGTGCTCAGTCGGCTCTAGCGCAGAGCGCAGGCGCAGGCGACCCCGGCTGTCCTTGTTGTGGCGCGGCCGCCTCCGCCCGCTGGCCGGCCCGGGATGGCGGCTTTCGTCGTCCTCAGCTACGAGCACCGCCCGCTCAAGCGCCCGCGCCTTGGCCCGCCCGACGTCTACCCGCAGGACCCCAAGCAGAAGGAGGTGCAGGGGCCAGGCGTGTGGGGGGACCCGGGGTGCGGTGCCGCCACATCGGGGCTGGCCCTGAGGAGGCCTCATGGGTGCGCTGGGAGCCCCCGGGGTGGGGGTAGGGAGCTCTGCGTCCCCGTGGTGGCTGGTCGTGAGGGGCCCTTCCCGACGGATGTGGGTGGAGGGGCTGGCCGAGGGACCCGCGGGTCCTGTGTCCCAGCACTGGCCTGGGGCACTGCCTGAGAGCGAGGGCCTGAGGGAGGCTGGCCGGGATCCTGCGAGCCCTCACCTTACCCTGTCTTCACGCTGCCTGAGCCGCCGTGGCAGGGACAGAGGCTGCGGGCGTTTGGCGTGGTGAGGCCTTGCCGGGCCTTCTGATCGTCCTTTCCCCGCAGGATGAGCTGACTGCTTTGAACGTCAAGCAAGGTTTCAATAATCAGCCAGCAGTCTCGGGGGATGAGCACGGTAGTGCCAAAAATGTCAATTTCAACCCAGCGAAGGTGAGAGCCATCTGGGTGGTGTGTGGCCTTATCAAGGACTGGTGCCTGTATGGGCAAGCTCCTGGACATTACTGAATCTCACTTCACTGTGTCCAGAATAGGGAGACCTTTCTCTTTAGGACTGTTGTTTTAGGACCAAGCACTCTGTTCTGATAGACTTGAAGTTCTGCATTTGTTTGAACTGTATCCTACCTCTGAGAGAGCAGGTTCTTGTCTTGCTTTGTATGTCTTAAGAGCAGGTCTGTATCTGCAGTCTCTGTTAAACCTAATATCTAAACTGCCTTATATTCTGTGATTAATCAGAAGATTAGGATACCAGAAGTGGGAACGTTTTTATTGGCTTGGTTACATTATGGTCATGGTAGAAGTAAGATTGTTTGAAACATCTGGCAGTTTAACCATGGGAGTTTTGTAACTCTGTTTTCCCCATCTCTAAAATCAAGGTGTTAACTTCCTGGCCTCCCCAGCAAGAGGACTAGTAATGACCTGGAATGGAAGGCAATCAATAAGCATAGTATATTGTTTTCCTTGGCTGATATCTGTCCAAGATGCCTTCTGTCTAGTTTGACAAGTATTGCTAGAGACTTGTGTCAGTCTCAGCTTGAGTTCCAACTTGGTTATTGTATGAGTTGTCCAGAAGCATTCCTTTTTTTCTTTTTTTTCCAGATCAGTTCAAATTTTAGCAGTATTATTGCAGAAAAGCTGCGGTGCAATACGCTGCCTGACACAGGAAGGCGGAAACCCCAGGTGAATCAGAAGGATAACTTTTGGCTGGTGACAGCACGTTCTCAGAGTGCCATAAACAACTGGTTCACAGATCTGTCTGGAACTAAGCCCCTCACACATCTCGCTAAGAAGGTATGTTATAGGAGAGGTTGCCTGGCAGGGCAATTTAGTATGTGCTTGTTTCTGAAGTGTTTGTATCGTGGAAGGTTTTTACTGCTTAGGAGAAGTTTCTTTTCTCTATGTCTCAAAGCTTTCAGCTTGAAGAGCATATCCAGCATTTGTAATGCACTGGCTGTAGTTGTCCCTGCTCAAAGAACTGCTCCCTTGTCTGTTGTTTGGAGGTTGTTTTCAGCTTTGTCTTTTGGCTTGTATGATATGACTGATATATGTTCATATGTTTTTCAGAACAGCTGACGCTGTTGCCTTTGGTCTGTTGTTTATAGATCAGGATCATGTGGAGGGTTTTTTAAGGTCTCAAGAGTCATAGTGAGAATTACTGGAAATAATCAGCTGAATAACTTCATAGACTTCTGCTGCAGTGACACATGTTTCTGAATTTAAGCTGAGAATAGTATGTGTATTATAACTTGGTCTCAGCCAAGCTAGAGCATTTCTGTGCCCTGGGGCCCAGGGCTAGATATTTCCCTGGTAGCAGTGAATTCTGTAGAGAGTTAGCTCCCCTTGCTATCAGGCCAGATAAAATGTCAGAGCAAGACCTTTCTTCTTTCATGGGCCTTTACTCTGGAACTCTGGAATCTAGTATGCATTGTGGAAAAACTCCCAGTTGTGAAATGGTAGCAGAGCATGTAGTTTGGAAGCTGGAGTTTGTCTGGTCCTTGGTGTTCTGAATCTTGGGGGAAAGTAATCGATTTTCCTATAATCTGTATCTTTATAAATTTAGTCCTTGTGTCCTCTTTTGCATGTTGACTGTCAGTGTCCTGAGGTGATTGTGAAAACTTGAACTCTTCAAGGCCTTTCCCAGTTCCATGCAATGGGATCCATCAGTTTTAGTAGACTTGGACATGAAAGCAGCAACCGTTGGTAGCCAGGTAGTCTGTGTTTTGAGGCATCAGAGAATAGTTGAGAATAATGTAGGAAAAATAGACCCATTCTCAATGAATTTGTCTCATTCCTCTGTGAACACATGCATACTTTTGCTCTCCCTAGTATCCTGTGGAAACAAGCTCCTGTCGTGGTTCCTGGTTTATAGATCTGCAGTCTGATGATTTCACTGGTATCTTCACACGTTGTAACTTGAATTTTGTATCTTGGATTAATTATTTCCTTCCTACTATGGTACTCAATTCCCTGTTTCTTATAGTGTTCTGTTGGCTGTTAATGATAATACAGGACTTTTGTAACTGCCCTCTTTTGTTTACAAAATGAAGAGTCCTATCTTTAGTCTGTATAGTAGATACTCTGTGTTTATGACTTGGTTCTCAGTCTGTATCTTTTGTAGTTGTTTATATCCTCAAAGCTGTTTGCAAGATTTAGGGCATGGATTTACAGTGATCTAATTATGTTTTCTGTGTTCTTTCAATTTGTTTTGTTTCTGTTTATACTGAAATGCAGCTGTGGTATTGTTGCTTTCTGACCGGAAGTGAATTCTTGCAGTAGGTTTTTTGAGATGCATAGCAATACAATACATTTTCCCTTTTTAGTTTTTGTAACAGCTTGCAGTGCCTACAGTGTACGTAATTGCTTTTGAATAGTTCACATCTAAGTCTTTGATTGCAGTTCTCCCTCTCAATTCTGCTACAGGTGCCCATCTTCAGCAAGAAGGAAGAGGTCTTTGGTTATTTGGCAAAATACACCGTTCCAGTAATGAGAGCAGCCTGGCTCATCAAAATGACTTGTGCCTATTATGCTGCCATCACTGAAACAAAGGTGAAAAAGCGTCATGTCATTGATCCCTTCATTGGTAAGCACTTTGTATGTGGAGCACTGGTCCAGATGTTTCCTTCTCAGCCTGCTCTATTTCTGGAAGTTGATTTGTTAGATATATTTATTTCATTTACTTTCCTGTTTCTTTGAGTCTTTGTCCTACTGATGACCCTGTGTTTGTTTGTTTGATGTTCTTTCATATTTTGCCTTGGGTTTTGCCATCTGCGTTGTCCCAGAGATGTAGTTGTGCTGTCGCTTTGTGTATTGAGTTTGTCTCTTATACAGTTAGGTTTTAGTAAAACCAATTATTTTTAAAAACTGTTGGTACACTGATACTGCTTGACACTGATATCTGAAAGATACTAGGAACAAATTCAGAGATGAAGTGTTTCCAGTGTTTCTGCTGTCTATCAGATGCTAAACCGGGTTGGCCTAACACTGCTCCCTGCTGGAAAGCCTTTTCTCTCCATCTGCTGATTCTCAACAGCTGCAGTTAAGGAATCTTTCTTCCCAACTTTTCTAGTGCAAAGTAACCCTCCTCACCAAACACAGAAGATTTTTTCCCTTGTTCCCTATTTCTGTGGATGCCTCTTCCTTCCTATCACTCCCAGGCCACAAGCAAAGCTAATATATTGTGACACTTACTTTTCTTTTTTTGTCTTTCTGTCCTTTTCAAATGGCAGGATCTCTTTTGGGTTTCCACCTGCGCAGCAGGCTGGTTCTTTCCTGCTTCTGTTTTCTGCAGTACTTGTTGCTAACCCGTTTCCTCTTCTCCAGAATGGACGCAGATCATCACTAAGTACCTGTCAGAGCAGCTGCAGAAAATTGCGGAGTTCTATAGACAGCTCCCAGGGCCAGGCTGTGGTTCACCATCTGGGCCAATGCCCCAGGAAGTGGAACAATCTTTGAAGCAGTGGGACTACAATGAGAAACTGGCTATGTTCATGTTCCAGGTGAGGGACTGGAGGGGGCTGCTAGGTGGGTGCATAGCAGAGGAAGGGAATGCAAAGTGGTTTATTTTTGCAGATTCTTTTTCAGTAACTAGACCATTAGGTCTGGATACAGTTTTGAGTTCAATAGTAGAACAGGGGTAGTATAGAACTGTGCAAACTTCTGGAGTTATTTCCACTGTTGCAAAGCAAGCAGCTGTTGCTGCTTTCCTTAGTGGATGTTGCTTCAGATTTTGTGTTTTCTCTATCTTTATCTGTGTGCAGGATGGCATGCTGGACCGGCATGAATTCCTGACTTGGGTCCTTGAGTGCTTTGAGAAGATACGGTCTGGAGAAGATGAATTTCTGAAAATGCTTCTACCCCTGCTACTGCGAGTGAGAAATATATACCTGGCTTGCTTCAGGAGCATGCTGACTTCTACTGTTGTCAGTCTCCTTCCTGTCGCTTAAGGGATGATGAGCTATTTTACATCAAGAACACTGTGGAGCATCCCTCAGCATTTCTTTGCTCATGCAAGGATACCTTTTTAGTCCTTCTCTCTTCTATTGCTTTCTCCTTTATCCTGTTTCCCTGCACTGGAATTGGTAATCCCTGCCCATGTAATAGCTGTGATAGTTGGGCTCATTGTGCACCACTACATGGAAACTGCTTTCTTTAATGTCTGTTGCAACAGATTCTAGGCAGACCTTTGAAACCTTGGGAAGGCTGGATGTAGGTACATTTTGATACAGGAAGTTGTTGCCATAGAGCATTTAAAATTTTTTTCTGATGCTTAGTAATTGGTGGGTGATAAATGATGTTAAGGAGCTCTCTGTAAAAAGGGCCTGTCTCTGCAATGCCATACAGTATGTTACTTTGGGATGGTGCAGGTTTCTCTTGTGTTGCTTGTAATGAGGATATTTTCTGCCCTCCCTCTCCCCTACAGTACTCTGGAGAGTTTGTGCAGTCTGCATACCTGTCCAGACGTCTGGCCTACTTCTGCACCCGAAGGCTTGCTATGCAGCTGGATGGTGCTGGTGGGCACCCACCCCACATCCTGTCTGCCCAGACAGGAAATGGTCTTCCTTCAACACCCACCCCTCAGCCAGCTGCAGGGAATCCTCCTCCCAGCCCTTTTAGTGAGTTACTACTGTGCCCCCAGCATCGGCCAGTGGTATATGGGCTCAGCTGCATCCTCCAGGTAGGTTGGTGGTAGTGGGGTCAACAGTGACAGTTTGTTGTATGCCATCACAGAAGAATCCTTACAGTCTGAGTCAGCAACTTCCTGAATACAAAAGCATCAAGCAATGATTGTCAAAGGGTAGATCTTTGACGTGTTACAGAGCTTTCATACTGGACATCAGTGCTGTAGCAGTGCCTTTGACTGACTTACATAAGAAGAAACTGTGTTGAAATAGAGCCTTTTGCTCTGTTCACAGATGTCTTGAATGTCTGGGAAAGCTTTGCAGAAGAGGGGATGAGAAAGAAAGGGTTATTTTGTCTTGTGTATGTCAGTAACAGGTTGTCATCTAGGAAAGGAAATTATGCAATAAAGAGCACTTTGTAGTTTTGTGAACTCTTAAAAACAAACAACCACTCATCAGAACAACCCATCCCCAAAGAACAAGAAAAACCTCCAACAAGTCAACCAACCAGAACACACAAAAACAACCTCTCCCACTTGTTTATGGAAGAACTTTACAGGTTTAGGCAAACCTCAGGAGCAGCAGCAGGCTATGAAGAGGAACAACTCTAAACTCATAATCTTTATACTTGGAATTTATTAAACCTTACTTTGTGGTAAAAGGGGAAGGTTGCTGAAGCCTTATTGATGTTTGGAAGGCAAGTACTGTTGTGTCATTGTGAGACTCAGTCCATACTGTCCTTGTGTTAAGGGAGATAATGTGAGATTTGTTCAGTGTGTGTTCATGGTTGTGTTTTTCTCCTTCAAGAGGAGAGTGACAAGGTCAGGTGGGTCCCTGCAGAAGGAATAGAGATTGCCCCTTCCAGAAGAGGAAAGGAGCATGTTAAAACAGAGGAGTTTCCAGAGGATGAAGGATGGAGCAGGAGGTGGAGAGGAAGAGAGCATGGAGCTTGGGAACCTGCAGCTCAACAGAGAAATGAGTTCAAGGAGCCCGATCAGGATCAAGAAGCAGCCAGCCAGCTCTCAAACAGGATAGAAAGAAAATTCTTTGAGTATAGTTGGCTAGAAATAATGATACAAAGGCTAGAGCGCAATGTGGGGGTTATAAATAACCCCTTTGTATTACTAGGTCTTTCTTGGTCACTTTCTGTTAAAAAAGTTTGGTTGTTTTTGTTTTTCCGCTAGTTTTTCTGTGATAGAACATACCTTTTTAAATATAAAAATCCTTTGTTTGGGAAGCTTACTTTTGTGAAAATATATGAGCATATACACCTCAAAGATTTGGCTGATTTGGTCTTTGAACATGATTTGCTTAAAAGGATCAAAAATGTTAATGATTGTCTGATCTTTTTTAGTATGTCTCGGAAGAGCTCTTTCAATGGAAGATACACAGATCTGATTTGCAGATAGTAGATAAGGCTAAGGCAGAGTAAGATCTAGTGGTTGGAAGTTGGAGCTGCAGAAAGTCAGGCTGTAAACATCCATTTCTAACAGCATACATAATTAACCTTTGCTCAGATGTGCTTGAGATATGATGGAGTCTTAGGTTTGAGTGTTTAAAACAACCATAGCTGTCCATCTTAATTTCTGGTTCCTTGTGAGCCAGGAGCTTTAAGAGTATATCCTAGGAATTGTTCATTGAAGCTTTGTGTTTGTGTGCCTGTCTGTATAAGATTATAAAAGAATGAAAACACATATGTAATAGTATTGTTATTATAATAATTACCATAACCATGCTTGTAATTATGAAATAATGCAGCATAATGACTTTGGGTCTGTTGAGTCATATTTCTTCTCACACTTTACTCTTGATGTGGGCTGTAAGTCACTAATATAAATGCTGCTCCTGAACTATGATTGTTGCTGATTGATGGTATGAGTTGTAGAAAATAAGTTCTGTTTAGAAGCAGCAGGGACCTCTGCAGCAACATGTTGCTGCTTTTGGATAATGTTGTAACTCTGATATTGGTTTCCTAAGCATATCTAGGACAAGAAACTCAGTGCAGCAAAAATAGTAGTTTACTCCATTCTACTCTAGTATGGTCTGTAGTCCAAAGACTCCCTCAGAGTGCAGAACAAAAAAAACCCAAGTAGTAAATATGTGTACAGGATGATGAAGGCCTGGGCAGTGGGATAAAGGACTGGTTATTTCTGTAGACAGTAATCTGACTTAATTGTTTTGACCTTGATTTGCTCAATGATACTGACTTTTTTTATCTGTTTTAGAGTATAATTTTGTGTTGCCCAAGTGCTCTTGTGTGGCATTACTCATTGACTGATAGCAGAATAAAAACCGGCTCTCCATTGGACCACTTGCCTATAGCCCCATCGAACTTGCCCATGCCAGGAGGTAACTCAGCCTTTACACAGCAAGTGAGTAGCCATTAAAAAAGAGAGCTCTTGTGGTCCAGGGTAATAGGTGTATCTTAGGTCTTTCAGAATTTTCATGTTGTATGATAAGCAGAGCCGGAGGTGCTGTCTTGCTCCCAAGGAATTAACTGCTCCCATTCTGCTATAAGGAAGACAGTGATGTCCTTGGAAGATGGGCGAAATCTAATCTTGAGTAGCTGTCATGCTCTTTGTTTTCTGATAATTTTGTACACAGGACTTCTAAGGCATCCTTTTGTATGTTTACACAAGTCTGTTGCTTTTAGGTTCGGGCAAAGCTGCGTGAAATTGAGCAGCAGATAAAGGAACGTGGCCAGGCTGTGGAGGTTCGCTGGTCATTTGACAAGTGCCAGGAAACCACAGCAGGTAACTTGCTGTATGTTAGATTTTCTCTTCCCCCTGTTCCATGTGTTACACTGAGAAACTTCCTGTCTAGCTATTTTCCTTTCTTTTTCCTATTTTCTGCCATTGGTGTTTACTGTCAGCAGTCAAACCCAAACGACTCCTTTCCATTGCAAAATCTTTCATGGGTTCTTTTTCCCAGGTACAAGGGGAATTTCTGTTACTGGAAGCTGGAAGTGTGTACCAGAGAGCTGTGTTTTTGTGTATGTGATATGTTCTGATGCTTTCCCCTAACACCTGTTGGTGGCCACTGTGAGAGTCAGGATACTAAGCTAGGTGGACACTTGCCTAACTGGTACAGCTTTCCTTAGGCAGTCTCCTGAGCAACAAGCTCACAGAAACTTGCTCCAGAGTTTGATATACCTGGTGCCAAACACATATTTCTCTTCTCTGTTCTCTTCTAGGTTTCACTATTGGCCGTGTCTTGCACACTTTAGAAGTTCTGGATGGTCACAGCTTTGAAAGATCTGACTTCAGTAATTCTTTGGATTCCTTGTATAACAGAATATTTGGGCTAGGTCCAACCAAAGACAGTCATGAGGTACCTTGGGACTTTGCTGCTGGGCCCTGGTCTTAGACATGGCTATGTTCTTCTTTATATTCCATGGTTACTGTCCTGTGTCTGCAGAGAGCTGACTAGGTAGTGGCCTTTGTCCAAGAGACGTGATCTCCATTGAAAAGCATTTCATGCAGCCTTAAGTTAGGAAGGTGCTGAAGTGAGAATGGGGGTGGTCTGTGCTCTAGAAAGTCTATGCTAACAAATACATGTAAGCTTAAGAGAATCCACACAGCTCACTGAGGAGATTCTCCTGATGGAAGACATCAGACTGGATAGCAGATTGATTATAAAGATTTGTTTGGTGTCAGAGAGAGGTAAATGCTAGCCTTGTCAAATTCTGGAGTGGCAGCTGCTTCCTGGGAGTCTGGGAGTTCACAGTTCAAGTTCCTCTCAGCCTGGGAGGTGACATATTTATGATGTGTAGGATCATAGTGTAATCAATTCCTGGAAGTGAGCTGCAGAATTGCTTGTTTGCATACATTGTATAATCCTGTTGAGAAACTGTTTTTCTCTGTGCTAAGATTAGCACTCCAAAGATGAACTGCTGAAAGATAGATGATTTTCTGAAGAAAAAACAGCCTGAAGATTGTCAAGGCCTGTGGATCACCTCATGTTGCAAAGCTTTGGCTTGACAGTTGTCCTCCATGTTAGGAAGAGGAGAATGTAGCACTCTTCAAGCTGTGCTTTACTAGAAGTAGACTTGCTGTTACATCCATCCTGAGACCTTGGGACTGCTCACCTCTTCTGTTTGACTCAGGTTCTCACTGTAGCCCTTGCATCTCAACAGATCTCACCAGATGATGATGCAGTGGTGGCCTTGCTTTGCGAGTGGGCTGTCAGCTATAAACGCTCTGGACGCCATAGGGCTATGGTCGTGGCCAAACTCCTGGAGAAGCGTCAAGCAGAAATAGAGGCTGAGGTAAGTCCTTATTCCTGGAAGGCGAGCAGCAGTAAAATTGAGCAGAGGTTATCTATCTATGATTATCTATTATGCCAAAAATAAAAGGCTGATCAGCACAATGACTCTTAACACTGGTGCTGTTAGTTATGGCGTTTGCTTCATCTAACCCAAAGTAGGTTAGAGCCTGTGGGGTGGTGTGTAACCCATTTCTTGGATATGTTTGAAGGAAGGTGATTGCAGTGTGGAAGTACTGTCATACCTGGAGACTGCATAGCATCTTGCAGAAACCTATGTGGTGGCTTTCCTATAAGTGCAAGATAAGAAAATTCTCTTGAAGACTTCTTTTTTTAGGGTTTATGGATAGTGAATTTGTCCTTTGTGACAGCAGTTGGTCCTTTTTTTCTGTTTCTACAGAGATGTGGGGACTCTGAAGTTGTGGATGAGAAGGGCTCTATCTCCTCAGGCTCTCTTTCAGCAGCCAGCGCTCCTGTCTTTCAGGATGTCCTTATGCAGTTCCTTGACACTCAAGCTCCTATGTTAAGTATGTAATAGGAACTTGTGGTCTCCCAGTTTCTAGCTTTCCCTCTTCTGAATTTGTGTGCTGTTTTCTTGTACGTAGTTCTCGGATGCACCTAAATTCCCTCTCTGCCTTCCTTGCAATACAGAGCCTACCTTGGAGAGGGAAGGGAAGCAGGCTGGAGGGCCAGATGACAGATAATGAAAAAGCACTTCTGTTAACAGAGCTGTCTGTGTGCAAGGATAAATGAGTATAGCCTAATTGGGATTTAATTTAAGCTGAGAAATAGAGGGAGGTTTCTAACTAATAAGTGGCAAAGCTCTGTCATAATCTCTCAGTAGAAGTACTGCAGACAGACTAAGAGGGGCAGGATAAAAGTCTGAATGAGCAGACAGTTGTTTGTACACCCAGGAATGACACTTCCAGGCTAATGTCTTATGTCACTGGTCTGTGAGACTAACTGGAGAGCTTTTGACTTATTTATTTGCTACCTGTTGAAACTGGGCTTTTTGCTTTTAGTCCCTGCTGTAATCTCAGGGCTCTGTATCAGTCACTTAGGATGTTGAGATCTCTGGAAACACTTTCTCTAGCCCTAGGTTAGGTGTTGCTCAGAGTGTTGCAGAGGAACTCTGATAGCCCTGACTGTCTGTGCTGTCCTTTCAGCTGATCCTGGGAAGGAAAATGAGAAGGTGGAGTTCTTTAACCTGGTGTTGCTATTCTGTGAGCTAATCCGACATGATGTCTTCTCTCACAACATCTACATGTGCACGCTCATCTCCCGGGGTGATCTTGCCATGGATTCTCATGGGCCTCGCCCACCCTCACCCTTTGATGACCCTGCTGAGGAGCATGACAGGAAGGAGGCAGAGGGAAACAGCGGTATCAAGCTAGAGGTGAGAGCACAAGCACCATGGCCCTCCTGTATGTGTTCCTGTGTTGTGCTTGCCTGTTTTTACCAGCTTTGCAGCCTCCTTGCTATTAGCTGCTGAACGATGTACCAGTGACTCATGCTTCTCCTTCCCCCAGCTTACATCCTTATCATTTCAGCTTCAAAAGTAGAAGACTATGTTGTAAGTGGCTGGAGAGGGCCCTGAAGAATGTGAAGGTGTAGACAGGAAAATCTTGCACTGCTTAGAGCAGAGCAGTATATCATAAGGTGCTGCATGAGGCCTTTCCATGATGTTTGCTGCATATTACACAGAATCACAGAATTTCCTAGATTGGAAAAGACCTTTAAGATCATCTAGTCCAATCATTAACGTAACACTGAGAAGACCTTGACTAAACCATATCCCTCAGCACTTATGTCTACACAACTCTTAAAGAACTCCAGGGATGGGGACTCGACCACTTCCCTGGGCAGGCTGTTCCAGGGCCTGATAACCCATTTGGTAAAGAAATTCCTCCTCATATCTAATCTAAACTTCCCTTGGTGCAGCTTAAGGCCATTTCCTCTTGTTCTGTCACTTGTTACTTGGGAGAACAGACCTATCCCCACCTCTGTAAAATTGCCTTTCAGGTAATTGTAGAGAGCAATCAGGTCTCCTCTGAGCCTCCTTTTCTCCAAGCTAAACAACCCAAACTCTCTCAGCTGCAACTTGTAAGATGTGTGTTTTAGGCCATTCATCAGCTTTGTTGCTCTTCTTTGGACATGCTGTAATGCCTTTAGTGTCCTTGTAGTGAGGGGCCCAAAACACCAGTGCTGAGTACAGGGGTAGAATCACTTTCCTGATCTGGATCCAACTTTTCAGACATCATGGGTGTATTGGCATATTGCTGTCACTTTTCAACATGGACATCGAGCGCTGTAGTAAACAAATACTCTCTTGTTCCTCTGTGTATCATGGAGATGTAAATCTCTCTTCCTGTTTCCAGGACACAGGTCTTTCTGAGCCCATGGACATCGACCACAACTCCAGCATGCTCTTTGATGACATGGAGAAGACAGACTTTTCGGTATGTTCCTGTATTTTCTACCTGCTACTCAGTAAGTAGGTCAGTATGTTGTAGTGGGACCAGGGGCAGCACATGGCCTCACTTTTGTGAGAGTACTCCCTCAACTGTGTAGGGACAGTATGCTGGAAGTGCCTGAGTTGTAAGGCAGCTGACACTGTGAAAAGGTCCATATAACCTGTTTATGCAGGTTGGGATCCATTGGAATAGAGTGAGTCCTAGTCATTCCTGGGATTTCTTGCACTCTGCCTGCTAGCCTCATGGTTGGGCAGGGTAGGAAGTGGGCTGCTTGGAAGTGGAAGGGAAATGGGTGACCATGATAACCCCATCCAACAGTAACTGGCCACTTCCAATCTCCTGGTGCTTTCTTGATGGTCTGGGATAAGACACAGGTCTGTTACCATTGAACTGTGTATCCTTCAGTATTACTTCAGTTTTACTGTTCTTCATAATATTTGTCAGCATAATTAATAGTTGCAGAATACTTCAAAGCACTTAGTAATAAAAATAATTTGTGGTAGTTGAAAAATCTCTGGGTACATACATTCCTTCAGCCAATTCTAGCTTATCAAGGTACGTGTTTAGGCAGGTGTGATGTGCAGCATTGTGTGGCTTTCTCATGGCTTTCCCAGAATCCATGTTTGTTCTGTGGAGGTGTTTGTTCCCAAAATCCTAATTCATGATTATTTATTCCTATTGTTTTTAACTCAATATACAACAACATGAACCAGAAGCAGAAATGATAATAGTGTCTTAGCACATTGCCCTGGTCATTGCCCTAAGAACTGGATGTTTCTCTAACCCTCCATTTTCCCACTCCTTTTTAGGCCTGAGCAGATGTACCTTCCTTCAGCAGTCTTCACTGTTTCATGACCACATTCCCTAACTACCTTTTCTTGGTCTTATGTCTCCCTAGATGTTTTCTCCTCCAATGCATTGTGAATCTAAAGCCAGCCCTTCCCCTGAGAAAACAGATACTGAAAAGGAAGCAAAGCCTCTGCTGAAGGATAAGTCTGTGGAAGGAATGCTAGCATCCCTGTATGACCAGCCTCGGCACATCCAGTATGCAACACACTTTCCTATTCCTCAGGTACGAGACCTGTTCATAACTGCTCCCCTTGTTACTGGTCATGAGGCTGCTTTGTTTCTCTGTGGTACTGCTGTGAGTGGGTGAGGAGCAGGAAGTGATCTACTCGTTTTTCTCTCAGAGCATCTTATAAGATGAAGCTTTCCGTTTCTTCTAAGGGATCCAAATCTGAAACAAGATTAAAGCATTCAGCCTCATGGTTGCTAATACAGTTGTCTCTTTTGGTCCTCAGGAGGAGTCATGCAGTCACGAGTGTAACCAACGGTTGGTAGTTCTCTTTGGCGTTGGAAAACAACGGGACGATGCTCGGCATACGATCAAGAAAATAACCAAAGACATTCTAAAAGTCTTAAACAGAAAGAGCACTGCAGAAACAGGTTAGTAGAGCTTGAGCCACTCCTTTCTGAAGTAGGAGTGTCTTTTCAGTTGTCTGTCTCCTTTGTCTGGAGTCTTAGAGTGGAAGGATTTTTATATAACCCACTGTGCCTAATAAGCTGTATCAGTCACTGAGAGTCTGGAATGGTGCTCTGTTCCCAAGCATACTAACCAGCAAGTAACACAATTGATTTCCCACTGACAGTATCTGTTTAATTGAATTTTTCTTTGGAAGAGGATTGAGTCATATCAGCTCAGAGTGAGACCCCGGCCAAAACTTTGCCTTTTCAAATTTCAGTTCTTTAGTTCTTGCATTTAGATCTCTGCACGAGAAATAAAGAGGACTTTGCCTATGTATATTTGGCAAAGACCATGCTGTTATACTTGGGACACATGCTATACACCTAGGATGGGAAATTTAGAAAGTTTTGTCAAGATTAGTAGAAAAGCCTCTGACCTCCATCAGATGTGAATCTGGCAGATTCTTTTTTTTTTCCCCTTTTGGTCTGATTCCTGAAAGGCAACTTGAAATGTGGTAGAAAGATGATTCTTTAAAAGATGGAGTGCTCTGACAAAAAAAATTTGAGGCTAAACATCTCCAATCCAGAACACTTGCTCTCATCAGGGAATCTGATACCTCTAAACTGAGAAAGTGTTTTTCCCTTCCACAGAGTACTTTCACTCAGGATAAACTAGATGTTAACCCTGCTGTCATTCTCAGGTTAGGAATTCCTTCCTCAGCGGTTTATTGTCTTGAGTTCAAGATGGCCCTTAGTGTAAGGTCTGGGACTCCGGGCTTTTTGGCTGTGCTGCATGTCAGGGGTTGGGCTTACTGGCAGGTTTTGATGTCCGATTCTCTGATGAGGAGGGGAGCCTAATACTGTTTTCTGATCCTCTCAACTTTGCTAGGCGGAGAGGAAGGACAGAAGAGGAAAAGGAGCAAGCCAGAAGCATTCCCAACAGCTGAAGATATCTTTGCAAAGTTCCAGCACCTTTCTCACTTCGATCAGCACCAAGTCACATCTCAGGTATGAAATTTTCAAGACTGCTGTACTTGGGCCCTGACTGTGTCCCTTTGCATTACTGAGAGCAGCTTCCTGGAGGGAAAGGGAGATGGGCCTGCAGAGACACTTCTGCAAGGGGAGATAGTACTGTGTGTTGTCTTGCACTTGCAGGTATCTCGCAATGTCTTGGAACAGATCACCAGCTTTGCCTTGGGAATGTCATACCACCTGCCTCTGGTACAGCATGTGCAGTTCATATTTGACTTGATGGAGTATTCACTCAATATCAGTGGTCTTATTGACTTTGCCATCCAGGTAAGCACAGTGTGCTCAAATGCTTCCTTGGAGGGGTTCATCAGCCTGAAAGGCATCAGATCTGTGCTGCAATAGTTAGGCTGTTCCTGGGATGATTGATGACCCTTTGACCTGTTTGATGGAGGGTGGTCATTGCAGTGCTCCTGGGATATGGCTGTTAGGAATAGGTTGGTCCTGGCAGGTAATTATTACATGTTGTGTTCTGAGGATTATTTTTTCAGAGGCGAGGCTTCGGGGTGTCTCCGGAGGACTTGTGTTGCATCCCTGTTCCTCTCTTCAGCATGGCCTTGTTCTGAGTGAGAAGGCAATCTGGTTTTGGCAGTTCTCCCACCTCACTCCCCTGACAGGTTCCTTGGCACATGGCAGCACAGGTTGCCTTCTGGATCCTGCTAAAATCCTATTGCTGTTTCTTCAGCCTGTGCCAGGCATCTCTTGAAGCCTTGCTATGGTTGCTAATGGAATTGAGGCTGATGGCCTTAAAAAAAGGAGCCGAGTGAGTTTTATGCAGGACAGAATTACCAAACATGCTGCCTGCTACTATCCGTTCTCATATCCTAACCATCCTCTGATTCCCAAGTATTGACAGCCCCTTGTACTGCCCAAGTGAGACATTGTATATGGGGTGCTAGCTGTTCCAGAGGTAACATTTCTAGGCAGAAAGTGCCTGCCAGTCCTGTTCCTGACAGGTCCTATTGGGTGTGGTGTGCCTGCTCCATTTCTGACCATACCGTACCCCTGTGGCTGTTGAAGGGTTTTTCTGTCATTGGGTGCAGTTGCTGAATGAACTGAGCGTGGTGGAGGCAGAACTGCTGTTGAAATCCTCCGACCTTGTTGGCAGCTACACCACCAGCTTGTGCCTGTGCATCGTGGCTGTGCTGCGGCACTACCACTCCTGCCTTATACTGAACCAGGACCAGATGGCTCAGGTCTTTGAAGGGTAAGGGAATCTTCCCCTCACCATGTGGAAGAAAGCAGTGTATCTTCTGGGAGTTTGTAAGGGGCAGGGATATATCTGTGTCCTTCCTAAAAGGCAGCAACTTTATGCCTGAGGATTCAGCTCACAGAATTTGTGGGGGATGGGATATGTTACGCAGTGAACACTGTTGCTGTGAGCTCAGGGGAGATATCTGTGTAACGAGGTTATTCCTTCAGATTTTCTTTTTGTGTTGCTCCAGCATTTTTTTGTCTCTATACAGTCTGTGTGGGGTGGTGAAACATGGCATGAACCGCTCAGATGGCTCCTCAGCAGAGCGCTGTATCCTGGCCTATCTCTACGACCTTTATACCTCCTGCAGTCACCTTAAAAGTAAATTTGGGGAGCTCTTTAGGTGAGTCTGAGGCAGATGGGATGCAGTGGGTGCTGACCAGTTATAGCACCTTTGCTTAAGCTTTTCTTGTGGTCTTGTTTGGTGGGATTGTTCCTGAGATCCTCTCAATGGGGAACTGAAATCTTGGGAGTAGTGCCTGTTCTACAGATAGTAATTATCCAGTGTATAATCTTGACTCTTGGATCAAGTTGGTTTTGGTAAATTGCCATCAGTAGTCCTCTTCACCTCCACAGATTTGTTCTTATGCCACTCCTAGAGGATAGATGTAGAGAGGTCTGTTCTTACTAACCTTGATGACTGAGCAGTTCATCCTAAAGGTTGTTCTCTGCTTGTGCTCAACTCTGTAATAATCCTTGGACTGCTTCTGAACCTGCTCTGCTTGGTTCTAATTTTTGTTCCTGTGCTGTTTGGCACTACTTATCCTTGTTCTGCCCCTGCTGGCTCTTCAGGTTCTGCTCTGGTGATGTTGCCCTCAGGCTCTGTCCTATGGGCTTACTTTGTGGCTTTCTGCCCTTTGTACTTCTTTTGGGAACTAACCTCCCACCAGCTGCTGGTGGAGCTCTTCCCTTAGCAGCCCAGAGATGGAGTCCAGAGATCTCCCTGGCTTTTTGCTTACATAATCCTGTGAAAGGGTAATTCTGGCAGCCCTGTTTCCCAGTATAGTGCTTCATCTTGTCTTCACTTGCAGCCCCTGCTCCCTGATAGTGTTTCCAGTGCAGACATGCCATAGGGATGTCTAACCCTTAGTGTTACCCTGCATTGAGGGGCTGTAAGAGTGGTTTCTGCCTTGGTGTCAGCTGGCTTAACTCCTGACTGCTAAGAGCCTTTGAAGTCTTTCTGGATGGAACTGAGAGCAAGAGGGAGGACTGTGGTCACAGGTGCATTGCAGTTCTTTGGAAGCATCATCACATGTATGGAAATGAGAAGCCTGTCTGTTGAATATGAATTCCCAAAAGCAGGTCAGCAAGTCTTTAAATGGCCACAGATCACATAATTGTCTCTGTTGGAAAACACTTCTGAGATTCACAGTGTCCAACAGTCAGCAACCCAGAAAAAAAAAATTCAAAAAAACCCCCAACAACAAAACAACAGAAAACAAAACAAAAAAAAACCCCAACCAGCCAAAAAAAAAAACAACAAAAAAAGCCACACAAAAAAACCCACTTCACCATCCCAGTGGAGCATGTCCTGAGCTCTTCATCTACGCATTTTTGAATACGTCCAGGGATGGTGACTCCACCACCTCCCTGGGCAGCCTGTTCCAGCACCTGACTTACCCTTTCAGTAAAGAAATTCTTCCTAATATCTAGCCTAAATCTCCCCTGGTGCAGCTTCAGACCATTTCCTCTAGTCCTATCATTACTTACTTGAGAGCAGCAGCCAGCACCTGCCTCACTACAACCTCTTTTCAGGTAGTTGTAGAGAGCGATAAGGTCTCCCTGCAGCCTTCTCTTCTCCAAACTAAACAGTCCTAATTCCCTCAGCCTCTCTTCACAGGATTTGTTCTTCAGACCCTTCACCAGCTTGGTTGCCCTTCTCTAAACTCACTCCAGCACCTTGATGTCTTTATTGTGGTGAGAGACCAAGAACTGAACACAGTACTTGAGGTGTTGTCTCACCAGTACTGAGTACAGGGGCATGATCACTTCCCTTTTCCTGATGGCCACGCTATTCCTGATGCAAGCCAAGATGCCATTGGCCTTTGTGGCCACCTGGGCACACTGCTGGCTTCTATTCAGCTGCTTGTCAATCAGCACCCCGAGGTCTCTTTCTGCCAAACAGCTTTCCAGCCACTCTTTCCCCAAGCCTGGGGTTGTTGTGGCTCAAGTGCAGGACTTGGCACTTGGCCTTGTTGAACCCCATATGAGTGGCCTTAGCTCATTGATCCAGCCTGTCCAGGTCCCTCTGAAGAGCCTTCCTACCCTCAAGCAGATTGACACTCCCACCCAACTTGGTGTCGTCTGCAAACTTACTGAGGAATCACTCAATTCCCTTATTTAGATCATTGATAAACGTATTGAACAAGACTGGCTCCAAAACTGAGCCCTGGGGGACACCACTGGTAACTAGCCACCAACTGGGTTTAACTCCATTTACTACAACTCTCTGGGCCTGGATGACCAGCCAGTTTTTAATCCAGTGACGAGTACACCTGTCTATGCCATGAGCCACCAGCTTCTCTAGGAGAATGCTGTGGGAGACAGTGTCAAAGGTCTTAACTAAAGTCCGATAGAAAACATCCACAGCCTTTCCCTCATCCACTAGGTGGATCATCTGGTCATAAAATGAGATCAGGTTGGTCAAGCAGGACCTGTCTTTCCTGAACCCACACTGGCTGAGCCTGATCCCCTGGCTGTCCCGCATGTGCCATGCAAGCTCACTTTACATGAACCTCTTCATAATTTTTCTGGGTACTGAGGTCAGGCTGCCAGACGTGTAGTTCCTCGGATTCTCCTTCCAGCCCTTGTTTTAGATGAGTGTCCCATTGGCAAACCTCCAATCATCAACACCTCCCCCATTAGCCAAGACTGCTGATAAATGATGAAGTGAGCTCCTCTGCCAGCTCACTCAAGATAAAAGATAAGGGAATATCCTCTAGCAGGCAAACTGTAGGGTAGATGGAGGGAAAGATTTTGTATTTTGAGGGTGATCCCTCCTGGAAGAATCCTATAGGACTCTGATAGTGCTTGTACTATTCTACGCATTGGAAGTTGTAGGAATGATGATATCAAAACTTCTCATTTAACTGTTACTCAGCATAAAAACCCACAAGCTGGCTGCAGATTGTTGTAGTAGGGTGCACTGATGGTGACCAGGTGATAAACTGGCAGATGAAGTTTAGCATTGTTAAACAAAATAATGCCCATAGGATTGTCCTTGTTCCTTTCTAAACTCTTTGTAGTGATGGATGTATACTACAGGTTGGATAAAGGATCTTTGAGCTGTTATAGATGCTTAATTGAAAAGGTCATCATAGTGTTCAGTAACAGTCAAAAAGCAAATTAAATGTTAAAAATATTTGGAAAGAAGTGGAGAACAGACTAGAGAACCTCATTAGGCCACCATTTAAGTCATGGTACAACTGTGCCTTGCTGTTTGGGGCGACAAACTCCAAAAGGCATTTACTGGAGGTAGGCCCAAAGGTGGGTGAATGGACAGATATCCAGAGGTGTGCAATGACTTACTTAATGAGGAACTGAATCTGCTTCCTACAGAAAAGGAGGACTGAGGGGGAATGTTAGAAGTTTTTAAAGTTCTGGTTGATATGGAAAATAAACTCTTATGTTCAATATATATTACAATACAAGCACAAAAAGCAATGAATAGAAATTAACAAGTGGTAGATTCAGAACAAAAGAATAAACTTCATAGTCGTAGTTAACATGAAACCTATTCCATGTTGTGGACATCAAAAATCTGAATTCAAAAAGTAGATGAACAGATTTGCAGGAGGAAAATCTATTGAGGAGAGCATTATCTTTAACTCTGAAAATCTGTGAGCCCTAAGTTGCAGCAGGGTGGGGAAGGATGGTGGAGCCTGACTTGCTCTTAAACTCTTCTCTGGGCATCAACTGTTCTGATACCAAGGACTGAGCTAGGTGCTTACCTGATCTTTGCTAGAATAGCCATTCCTATGCTCTGTTCACTGAGCCCACAGGTAACTTCCAGGTGCTTCCACAACAAAGAACCAGCTTCACTCTTTTTGGGAGAGTCATTGTTGGTTCACAGTGATCCTTAGTTTCCACATATTCTTGCCTGGGGAGAGCTTGTCTTGCACAGGATTTCTTTGCTTATCACTGTTCAGTGGAAGCTTAGGTTTTTTTGTTTTCCTAATCTCTCTTTCCTGTCCTGTTTAGTGACTTTTGCTCCAAAGTGAAGAACACAATCTACTGCAATGTTGAGCCATCTGACTCCAACATGCTATGGGAACCGGAGTTCATGATTGACACCATTGAAAATCCATCTGCACATAATTTTACATACACCAACCTGGGCAAGAGCCTCAATGAAAATCCAGCCAACCGCTACAGTTTTGTCTGTAATGCACTTATGCACGTGTGTGTGGGACACCATGATCCAGACAGGTGAGAGGCAGAACTTTAATGGTTCTACTGAGATAGTAAAATCTTCAGGTGAGGGTGAGAAAGCCCATAGCCATTTCTTGGCTGTCTTGGGGTGTGAGGAAGGAGCCAAGGCTGGGGTCCCCTAAAGAATCACTGACCTGATGGTGTGCTTGAGTAGCAAAGTTGACCCTCTGCTTTTTTCATTATTTATTTAACAGGGTGAACGACATTGCTATCCTGTGTGCTGAGCTAACTGGCTACTGCAAGTCTTTAAGCGCCGAGTGGCTGGGTGTGCTCAAAGCTTTGTGCTGTTCCTCCAATAATGGGACGTGTGGCTTCAATGATCTCCTCTGCAATGTTGATGCAAGTGCAAACATTCTAAAGGGGAAAAGGAGAAGGCAGAAATGAATAAAGGATGGAGGCTTTGTGTTCTGTGGACAGGGGAAAGGCTTTGAATAACAGGGTTACCTTTTGGTGTTTGCAGCCTGGGCTGATCCTGGACATTGACCTGGGGTTATGGGCCCTTCTACCCTCCAGCTTGTAGGCAAGCTGAGTAATTGCTGAAAGAGGGAATTAAGGCTGTTGTGGTTACTGGATGATCTCCTCTCTTCCAGGTCAGTGACTTATCTTTCCATGATTCCTTGGCCACCTTTGTTGCCATTCTCATTGCCCGGCAGTGCTTACTTCTGGAGGACCTGATTCGCTGTGCTGCTATCCCCTCACTCCTCAATGCTGGTAAGCGCATCTCTGCAGAAATCTGGTTTTAGTCTCAGTTCTTGCCCAAAGGCCTATGCTTAATGGATACTTCGTGAGCCCCATAGTTGTGAAATGTGACTCCAGTCCTTCTTTTATAGTACGGGACTGAATAATTGAACATTTTGCTTTAGACAGTTTCTGACCTTTTGGTTTCTATCAAAACTTGGTTGTTTCAAGGTTTGTCAGTGTTTTTGCACTCTGGATTTTGTGTGCAAGCTGATACAAGCACTGAGATGTTATCCACCACTCTTTCTGACCAGTGTACTCAGTTGTGAACTCCAGCAGTACACCTCCTGGTGCTGATATGGTTCAGCTTAGCATTTTGGCTAGAGCAGCCAGCTGACCAATTGGCCTACAGCGCCTGGGTCACTCTGACTTTACTCTGCTACCAGCCTTCCTAGGTTTGCTCTGGGGGTTGCAGCTGGTGTCCAATGACTAGTGGTGTACCCCAGGGTTCAGTACTGGGCCCAGTTCTATTCAATATCTTTATGATGACCTGGATGAGGGGATCGAGTCTACCCTTAGTAAGTTTGCAGATGACACTAAGTTGGGGGGGAGTGTTGATCTCCTGGAAGGTAGGGAGATGCTGCAGAGGGACCTGGACAAGCTGGGTCAATGGGCTGAGGCCAATGGGATGAAGTTCAACACAGCCAAGTGCTGGGTCCTGCACTTTGGCCGCAATAACCCCAGGCAGTACTACAGACTGGGAGATGAATGGCTGGAGAACGGCCCGGTTGAAAGGGACTTGGGAGTACTGGTTGACAGCTGGCTGAACATGAGTCAGCAGTGTGGCCAAGTGGCATGGAAGGCCAATGAGATCTTGGCTTGTATCAGGAATAGTGTGGCCAGCAGGTCTAGGGATGTGATTCTTCCCCTGTATCTGGCACTGGTGAGGCCTCGCCTTGAATACTGTGTGCAGTTCTGGGCCCCTCACTTCAAGAAGGATATTGAGGCGCTGGAGCGGGTCCAGAGGAGAACGACAAGACTGGTGAAGGGACTGGAGGGAAAGTCTTATGAGGAGAGGCTGAGGGAGCTGGGGCTGTTCAGCCGGAAGAAGAGGAGACTCAGGGAAGACCTCATCGCTCTCTACACCTATTTGAAAGGTAGTTGTAGGCAGGTGGGGACTGGACTCTTCTCCCAGGCAACCAACGACAGAACGAGAGGGCATGGCCTGAAATTGCACCAGGGGAGGTTTAGGTTGGATATCAGGAAGAGTGCTTCTTTACGGAAAGGGTCATTAGACACTGGAACGGCCTGCCGGGGGACGTGGTGGAGTCGCCATCCCTTGTGGTGTTTAAGGAAAGATTGGATGTGGCACTTAGTGATATGCTCTGGCTAGGTGGTGTGATATCAAGTCTTAAGCTGGACTTGATCTTGAAGGTCTATTCCAGCCTCTATGATAATTCTGTGTACTTCTGTGTATCCACTCTTGACAGGGTGAAGTTAGGGAAATGGAGCAAGCAGAACAAAGTGCATGCCATTGGGGATAATACTGATGGATTTGCTCACATGCATGTTAATTGCTGCACGTGGTCCATGTTTGTAACTAGAATAAGGCTGCAGCAGCTTCTCAACAGGATGCTCCCCCTAGGGCAGTGTGCTCTGAATAGCTTTTGGATTGGACCAGCTATCCTCATGTTTAAGAAATCTCAGTTGACTGTTTTCTTTGCTCAGCCTGCAGTGAGCAGGACTCAGAACCGGGAGCACGTCTGACCTGCCGGATTTTACTCCATCTGTTTAAGACTCCACAGCTGAACCCATGCCAGCAAGATGGCAGTAAGTGAATGAAAGTAGAGCTTTTCTTTATTGTGAAAGTACTGAGGCTCTTGCACCCCAAGGAAAGAGATACTGGACCCTGTGATTAAAGATCATGTCCTGCTTGTTTTGAATAAAGCAGGCAAAGCCTGATACACTGCTTTCTGCAGAAGACAAAGAACAATATCCTTTCATTTATGTCACTCTATGGTAGCCAGGCATTCTGGGGAGGAGAGTCTTGGAGACAGGAAACCAGAAAGTAGATGTGGCCTTGCTGTCACTAAGCCTTTAGAGTAATGATCACTGTTTTTTGTATCTTGAGGCTTGTATAGGCTCTTAACTTGGTGTCAGAAGTTGCTATTTCACAATACTTGCTTTTTGTCTGATGAGGGAAACAGTCCAGGAAGCTCTGTTCTTGGCTTCTCATCAATATCTGGATAGCTCAAATCTCCAAAGCCAGCTTGTATGGTTATGGTACTGTTGGAGCTTGGAGTTCATGGCACAGGCACTGCTCCCCATTTGGATTTCATGGTTCAGTTGTCACAGCATGATTGGCATTATGCTTTGAGAAACTTAAATGACCCTGTGTTACACTTGGGAGAAGGAGTACCTTAAGAATTCTCTGAGCTGAATTTTGTGGTACTGGCTAGCACATAGTTTTGGCAACTCTGGAGCCTGCACACTTTTATCTTCCTGGGTATTGCACTTTCCCATTGTCCTCTGTGCAGACAAACCCACGGTAGGAATCCGCTCTTCTTGTGACCGTCACTTACTGGCAGCTTCCCAGAATCGTATTGTGGATGGAGCAGTCTTTGCAGTGCTGAAGGCTGTATTTGTTCTGGGTGAGTACCTGTGTTAGCCTGAACTTGTAAGAAAGTTTTTAGGGGGCTGGGAGAATGGCATTGTATTACATGGGTTGCCTGTACAGAAGGTCAGAGGAGATCAGTTTTGGTGGATATGTGGAAGTCCTTTGGTTGAGCTGTAAGGTTGCTCATATCTCTTAGCTGCAGAAAAATCACTGATTGCTGACAGAGTTTACAAAAGCTTAGGATGTATTGTGGGTGTGACACATAAACCAAAGTCTTAGCACTGGCAATTAAGTGACACTTGTGCTTTCCTTATAGGAGATGCAGAACTGAAAGGCTCTGGCTTTTCCCACTCTGGAGGTGTCGATGACCTCGTGGATGATGAGCTGGGCACCAGGAAGGCTGGTGCTCGAGTAGTAACTATAGAAACAGCTAGCTTGGATATTTATGCCAAGTATGTACTAAGGAGTATATGTCAGCAGGTGAGTTTGTCCCATCTCTAGGTTTGTCCTTATCATTTCTCCAGACAGATATATCCCATAAACTTCCTTCAGTTTGGGTTTGGCAGGTATTTCTTTCAAATATCAGTAAAGAAACTGTGATGATTCTGCCATGTCATGGTGCTAAGGATGGCTCACTATTAGGAAAATATATAGTCTAAGACTTGTCAAGAAGGTGTTTCAGTTTGCAGGGACTGCATAGCCCCTTTACTTTGGCAACAGCAGAGAGCTCATGTCCAGGGAGTGGAGTGCCGGGAGTGGTTTGCTGAGATGCGTGCTGGAGCCAAAGATGATAAGCATGAGAGACAGCCTTTTGAAGTGATAAATGGTGCCTTTCAGAATGCAGCTTAAGTGTTGCTTGCAGCTAGGCTGTTAATGGATCCCTGGGCTTTGCAATGATCTGTTTAGTTAAAGGAATAACAACAAAGATCTTCTGCTTAGTCTGATCTGACAGCACTAGTATTTCTGTTCCTTTGTGGAAAAGTGACATTTGAGGAGCTGAAACCTGGCTAATAAGGTACTTAGTTGCAGAGTGGAGTGGCTATTATCACTACCATATGAAAATGGGTGTTGAAGGGTGTCCTTGGCCTTGGTTGCAAATTTATTCTGTCAAAAGGAAAGATGCAGTTACATTTTGAAACCTGTATTCCATATTACTGATGTGTAAACACAGCACATTAGTGCTTTGTTGTCCTTGTGCTTTGGGATGCTGTTGTTCTTTAATTGACTCACTATATAGCAATGTTACCAGCCTACCAAAGAACTGAAGCCACCTATTTATGAGTATAAACTCAATATACTTGGTATTACTGAAACCTGACTGTAGCACTGACAGACTTAGATGTTGCTGGCCCCAGTCTACATAGGAAGGAATCGCAGTAGGTAGAAAGTGTGCGTACAGTGTTTTAGGTATCACTACTCCTACCAGTTGTTGGCAGCACTGATTTGGACTGAGCATTCCAATAGACACCGGTGAGTACCGCCAGGATTCCTGCAGCTGTTAAACACCTCATTTATACTAGACCTTAATATTAGCACACCCAGTGTGAGTAGTGGATACTTCAGAACTTGCACTATCAATTCTGAAATGTCTGTAAAATGCCTTAAAATATAGGTTGTGATTTCTCAAACTCAGAAAATGTTATTCAGGTGTATATTTTTATAATAGACTTCATCATGAAGGTGTGGAGAACAAAAGCAGATTATAGTATAAAATTAAGTTAAAGCTTCCTTAGGTGCAAATAATTGCTAGTCTGTCCTTTAGCTTCTTTGTTAGTAAATGTAATTGTGATGGGCTTTTTGAGAAGGTTAATTTTGTAAAGCTGTGATAAACCACAATGGGAACTAAGAAGGAGGCTTGAGTCAAAGGTGCTAACATGAATCTGGTGATTGGGATGATAAAGTTGTCCATAGTGCTTCAAAAAGTTGTTCATAGTGCTCTCCTGTGAAGAGGCAGGTGAGGGGCTCTGTTTCAGTAATATGGCCTGCAGAGTTGTGTTCTATAAAGAAACATGGCACAGAGAGGCCATAAATCCTTCAAGATTGGAGCTGGTAGTTGACTTCATACCTATTTGTGAGATTATGCCAATAAAGTCTGAATACTTGCGGGAAGCTGAGTAACTGACAAAAAGGGTCTTTCCAAGGATATGCATAATAGGTATGCAAAGAAGCAAAGTTTCAAGAGGTTATGATGTAGTGACACTAAAGGGAAGAAATGGAATAGGCATTAGAGAAATCCCTAGGTCATGTGTATTGGCAAAGTGGAAACTTCATGTGGGATGAAGTCAAAGATCTAGGCTGTGGTTTCAGAAGCATTTCAAACCAGAAACTTACCCTTTCTGGTATTTGTGTTCTACTTAATATTTAGAGTGCTGTCTGCTGCTGAGAGGGAATGTTCACAACTTTCTAGGCATAGCACCAGCACCTGTGCTTCATTAACTGGATCCTCTTCTCTGGTTGTCAGTTCTCAGTGGAAGAATTCTCTGATCAGGCTTGCTGTGCAGCTGCAGAAGTGCTTATATAGCAGTCCTCTTTAGATTTTAATTTCTTGAATTTGGTTAATCCATTTTCAATATGAAAAAACCCTGCAATAATGAAGAAGTACCTACCTCATGCTTGTTTTGGAAACTGCTGCCTTTATTATTACATTTTAGGGACCACCAACTGAAATTGAGAGGCCAACAATAATAGTTCTGCGTATCTTCTTCTCATCACTTGTGACTTTATAAATGGCTTGTGTACAGTCAGTTGTTTCCCCTTCCAGGCTTTGAGAAGTAAAATAATTGTTTTTTATTAAGGATGACAGTGTGTTTTCCATCACTACTTGACAATTAAGGGGTATGCTTTTCCCTAAGACATGTTCTAGTTTAGCCTTAGCTGCAGCCCTGGATTAATTTCATTTACGATAGCTCCAGGCCTTTGTTTTGCAGGAAGTGGACAAAATAATTTTAAGTCATCCTTTCTGATCTTTTGAGCCCAAGCAGCAGTGTTGATGGAGCCTGTGAAAGGTGGTGACTGTGTACTGTTAAGTTTTTACCTTATATTTTATCAAAAGAAACAGCAGCTACCGTGTTTCACCACTGCTGACTTGTCAGAGTTGATGTTTCCTGTGTTGTGATTGCTGTGCTGTGCCTGATGCCTGCTGAATCAGGATAGTACAGTTGATGAAATGAAATGATTATCAAGCATAACTGCATACTAATAAGGTTTATAGGAGATTGATGTGTTCTGCATCTCTCTGAAGTTGAATGCAGGGGTACTGGTTTGGAATCAGATGTAAGTTTGACTGTTCTGACTCTGCCCTTGTCTTGTAGGAGTGGGTAGGTGAGCGATGTCTGAAGTCCCTCTGTGAAGACAGCAATGACTTGCAGGATCCTGTTCTGAGCAGTACACAGGCTCAGAGGCTGATGCAGCTGATTTGTTATCCACACCGGCTGTTGGACAATGAGGAAGGAGAAAATCCACAGCGGCAGAGGATTAAACGCATCTTACAGGTACAAGCTCCTGGCAGAAACTAAGAATGTCTTAGTAATAGCCTAATGTAGCATTAGAGTGAGGTTGTCCAAAATGTAGCCTCTGAGGGGTCTGACACTTAATATCATGGGACCTGAGAGTGTGGATTGACATAGTTTGAACTGAGGTAAGGACTTATATTGAAGTATGCATGTCTGTGTTGTAGAATCTGGATCAGTGGACTATGAGGCAGTCCTCGCTGGAGCTGCAGCTCATGATTAAGCAGACGGCAAATAATGTGAGTTTCTTCTCAGAGGGACCATAAAGGGATGTGTGTTGCCAGTGTTGAAGTGGCTGCTTGTGAAGTGGTGGGGAGTGAGGCCTGTGAAAGCCAAGTATAAGAAGGATGTAATGAATCTGAGACCCAAAGAGCAGCAGCCATGGTAAAGTTGGCAAACTGGGTTTGTACTGAGTTCCGTTGAAATGTGCAAGCCTCAGTGAGTGCTCTCAAAGACTTGGCTGTATTTTCTTCCCTATCTCTAGGAGATGAACTCCTTGTTAGAAAATATAGCCAAGGCCACCATTGAGGTATTCCAGCAGTCAGCAGAGACCAGCTCTGCTAGCTCTGCTGGCAATGGAGTCAACAATATTAGTAGCTCAGCAAGTGCTACGCCTGCCAGCAATAAATCCAAACCCATCCTCAGGTAGGTGTAGTCCCAGCATGCAGCTGCCTTGCAGATAAGTCTGAGTCATAGGTTGGATTGCAAACTGCTTTTCTCTCCTGTGATGTCACAGCTCCCTAGAGAGATCAGGAGTGTGGCTGGTGGCCCCTCTGATTGCCAAACTTCCAACATCAGTGCAGGGCCATGTACTGAAAGCTGCTGGAGAAGAACTGGAGAAAGGACAGCATCTGGGGTCATCATCTCGCAAAGAGCGGGACCGTCAGAAACAGAAGAGGTAAGTCCTGGGGAAAGGGCAGGCAATGCTAGCTGTGCTCATCACCCAGCATGGCAGTATAGCTCCATCTCTGTTCTCTCTGCAGCATGTCCCTGCTGAGCCAGCAGCCATTTCTGTCACTGGTGCTAACATGCTTGAAAGGACAGGATGAGCAGCGGGAAGGCCTCCTCACCTCTCTGTACAGTCAGGTCCAACAAGTAGGTGCCTTGCTTGTCTCTTCACTTTCCTCAAGGGCTTGCTCCTCCAGCAGGCAGGCTATTGGGCATGTCCTTGGGAATGATGTTTGTCTGATTATATGCTCAATAAGGCAAAGATCTTACACTGGTTGGTATAGGCTGCTTGAGCAGACCCATCTCCGAGTCACTGGACAATGGACAGTACAAACTACTCTCTTATGAACATCAGCATACAACATGTGAGGTCTGTCCTTTCTTCTAAATTTCTTAGATTGTTACAAATTGGAGGGAAGATCAGTACCAAGATGACTGCAAAGCCAAGCAGCTGATGCATGAGGCCCTGAAACTACGTCTGAATTTGGTGAGCAGTTGCAGAAAAAGAGCTTAACTTATGGGGTGGAGAGTTGCCTGCCTTTTTTCCTTTCTTTGGAACATGTACACACTGGTAGGGCTATATATGTCTTGAGGCAGGGAAGCAGGAGAGGCACTTGTGCTGTTTCTAGGTCGTGAGCCCTGAGTAGGTTAGCATGCACAGAAAAGTTCCCTTGCTCTCTTGCTCTCTTTCACCAAGATGAAAGCCACAGCCTTGGTCTCTGTTTTGCAGATGTTGCATTCCCATTTCAATGCTTTTGCAGTCCACAGCACTATTTGCATCTGAGGTTTGGTTGTCTGATTACATTCTCCTTCAGCTCTCAGTAGGAGCTGCTCTAGCACAGGAGTTATTCTGGTTTAGGCTCCTTTCTCGCTTTTGAATCTTAGTGTTTCTTTATGATGGTCCTTGTGAATAAACTACTTTTCTCTGCCAGGTGGGGGGAATGTTTGACACAGTCCAACGCAGTACTCAGCAGACAACTGAATGGGCTGTGCTTCTCCTGGACATCATCAGCAGTGGCACCGTGGACATGCAGTCAAACAAGTAATTTTCTGTCTGACTTCTGATTCATACACTTCTCAAGGGAGGTAGTCATTAGCATGTCCCCTTCTTTTCATGTGATCTAGCTGTCTCTGTAGACATACTGACAGAAGTACTGTAACAGATGGAAGAGACTTTGGAGTAATAGCAGGCTACAACTTAGGTCCTGGTATCCAAGTGCACTCTGACATATCCAGAGCAAAACTGGCTTTCCAGATGCAGAGAGATAATCAGGGGAGAGCTGCTTTTTGGAGAAGCTGAATGAGTAGACAGGAGGCCAGTCTTAATTGGTGATACTGCACTTGACTCAAATGTGAACACCCTGTGGTGCATAAGCAAAGGATTAGTGCAGGAAGTTAATCTAAAGAGCTCTTGGCAGTGGTACTGACTGTAGGTGGTACTCTGGGCAATCTGATAATGTTTGGTGTTACTGTGATGGCAGACGCTTCCTATCTGCTTCTCAGGTAACTGACCTTTCTGCTTTGACCAACAGTGAGCTCTTCACCACCGTGTTGGACATGTTGAGTGTTCTCATCAACGGTACCCTAGCTGCTGATATGTCCAGCATTTCTCAGGGCAGCATGGAGGAGAACAAGCGGGCATACATGAATCTTGTCAAGAAACTCAGGGTGAGGGACACCAATCACTGTATGGGGAGCAGTGTGTGCTGTGTCATGATTGTCCAACTCTGCAGATTTGCCTATATCTCATGAATGTCCTGTTGCCACTGTTATATGAAGCAGCAGCCCCAATGGCTCCTGTAAGGCTGAAGGGTGCAAAGGTGAGAGGTAATGCAGGAATGGAGGTTGGCGCTAGAAGAGGTACAGGTAGGCTTTGAATGATTTTTCTTGAGTGATTCTTCAAGTCGCCTCTATTCCACTTGTGCAGAAAGAACTGGGGGACCGGCAATCTGACAGCTTGGAGAAGGTGCGGCAGCTACTGCCGCTTCCAAAGCAGACCCGAGATGTCATCACCTGTGAACCTCAGGGATCCCTCATTGACACCAAAGGCAATAAAATAGCTGGATTTGACTCCATCTTCAAGAAGGAGGTAAGTGAAGCTTTTTTGTCCACATCACAGCTCCTGAGTGCAGGTGTCACCTTGTCCTCCAATGCCTTGTATCTACACAGCTTAGAAGGCATCTGTATGCAGTGCCTTTTGCCTGCTGAGCTTGAAGTGGCTGGCTGCATGCAGAGAAGCTGGCACATAATCATGTCCAAAAAGGGCAAAGCTGGCCATTCATGCTTGGCAATACATGCTCCTATGGCCTGAGAAGTTATTTAAACTTTGGTTTTGTACCTATGGCTATATTAAGTGTAAAGAGAAACCCATAGTCCCTGTCATTTAAGTTACTGGGCAGTGCCAGTGTGCAGAAGACTGGCAGAAATAGGATGAAGGAGATGGGCAGTTGTTGATGAAGGCCTTTAGAAATACTTTGCCACGTGGAAGAGCAGGAACCATTTATTAAGGGCTCAGGGTCCTTACTGGGACACATGGAGTAGGGCCTGAAGAAAGCATAGAGTATCCTGTACTCTCATAGGAGAAACAACAGGGACTTGGAAGTTCTTATTTCTCATGTTTTAAAGGGTTTGCAAGTCTCTACGAAGCAGAAGATTTCCCCTTGGGATCTGTTTGAGGGCTTAAAGCACTCAGCCCCCCTCTCCTGGGGTTGGTTTGGGACTGTCCGGGTGGATCGCAAGGTGTCTAGATTTGAGGAGCAACAGAGGCTTCTTCTGTATCATACACACTTGAAACCCAAGCCCCGCAGTTACTACTTAGAGCCATTGCCACTGCCTCCTGAAGAGGAAGAACCTCCTACACCTGTGGCTTTAGAGCCAGAGAAGAAAGCTGTGGAACCAGCCAAGACTGATAAAACAAGCTCAAATCCTGCCACCTCTACTGAAGAACGCAAGAAGAAACAGAGCAAAACCAAGAAACGCAACCAACCTGCCAGCAAAACTGAGGTAATTGCTCAACAGCTATGGACCTATGTCCACCCCTCCTAGTTACAGAGGACTCCCCTGAGTCTGCTTGAGGAGCCTAAGGGTGGTATAATAGTGAAGATGAGGTATGTTTCCTCTCAGCTGTGAGTGCTGGAGCTCTATTCTGTTCTCCCTAGCCTGGGGCAGGACATTTTCTTAATCCCTGATGGGAGGGAAGGAGGCTGCCCAGCTCAGCTAGCATTCCAGGCTTCCTCCTGGGGACATAGCAACTCTTTCATACTCTCATCCATTCATGAATTCCCGCTGCACATTGATTCTTCTTTGTCTTTGCAGGATTTTGTGCTGGGCCCTAGCCGAGGGGTTTCATATGCAGTTGGTATGCCTACAGATCTCCTGCATCACCAGTCAGGAAGCACGATGTCGAGGCTGGCATATGGACAATCACCAGTGGGTCTCTATGCCCAGAATCAGCCTCTTCCAGCAGGTAGGTGTACAGGAGAGGTGAGCACCTGTTTGGGAACCTCTTTTAAGAACCCCTTCTGTGAGATGGTCCTCTACTCATCCCTACACTTTCCTGTTTTGCCTGTTGTGTCTCTAGGTACAGTGATGAACAGTTATTCTGGAGCTACAAGGCTCAGCAATGGCATGTAACTAGTCACTGGTTTTTTTTCCTCTTGCAGGTGGCCCTCGCCTGGATACATCCTACAGACCTGTACGTATGCCACTGGGGAAACTTGTTCAGAGTCGTCCTCCTTATAGTGGTGTGCTGCCTCCAGGGATGGGAAGCATGATGGGCATTGACCCCTCCTACAAACCAGGAGTGTACAGACAGCAGCCTCCAGTGTCCCAGGGACAGATACTGAGGCAGCAGCTTCAAGCAAAGTTGGTAAGTCAGACCTGTGTTCTTGCTGTTGCTGGACTCCACAGTACAGTAAGCCCAAGATGCTTGCTGGGACTATCCCTTCTAGTCAGAACTCTCCAACTCTTTTTCTCTTTCTGCCCTGGAAAGATGTCTCTTGCATGTTTTCCTTTGGTGCAGCACTGTGTTTGCCACCTGATTTGTGGTCCACTTCGCTAACAGCAGAGGTTGTCCATGAGGTGCACTGCAGCATCTGTGGCTGTTGGGCAGTGAGGGGGGCACATCCTGGCTGTGGGGTGGTATGGATATTAGTGCCCTATTTGTCCCAAGTTGGATTGAGGCAGAAGTCATTAGCATCTGCATGCTGTGCAGCAGCGTCATGGGTATAACAGTGAGGCTCCTTGCCTGGTTTGGTGGGAGCTGCTGAGAAGAGAACAGCAGTGTCCTCCCCTTCTGAGATATTGAAAAAAGTGTTTCCCTGTTGCCTTCCAGCAGGGCCAAGGGATAATGGGACAACAGCCTGTGCGTCAGATGGCTCCAACCCCATCCTATGGAGCACTGCAGCCCTCACAGGTAAATGGCAATGACTGCAGGTAAGACTGGAATCTAGCTTCAGCACAGAGCAGCATCTCAGTTTCTGCTGCTAAATCCTGAAACCTCTTGGCTCTTCTCACTTGTTTACTGGGTAGCATGAATCTGAATCCCAGAGATGAGCACCCTTGTGACAGTATTTAGAGGAGGCTGATGTCCCATTTTCCAGACTCTTTTTTTGTACCTTACCCCATGATTCATAAAGGCTTTTTGTTTTATTTCAGGGCTACACACCTTACGTCTCCCACATAGGTCTTCAGCAGCACCCCTCCCAGTCAGGCACGATGGTACCTCCTACATATTCTGGCCAGCCCTATCAGAATTCCCACCCTAGCTCTAATCCTGCCCTGGTGGATCCTGTTAGACAGATGCAGCAGAGACCAAGCGGCTACGTACACCAGCAGGCCCCTGGCTATGGGCACACCTTGGGCAACACGCAGAGGTACCCACCCTACTGAATGTTAATAAGATGTATTTCATCAAAGGCTTCCTCACTCTGCTCAGACAACCCTAGTGGCAGCCTGTGAAAAGCCTGTTCTCTGCATCTGAGCCCTTCACACTGTTAGGGGAACATCTTTATCCAGCTTTCAGTCCTGGGAAGAAACAGAGATGGGATGAAATTGAGAGATGCTAGTTGCAGGCAGGGGACAGTGTTACCAGCCAGAGAAAGATGGATTTGGGAGTATGAGGAAAATGTCCTGGGAAAGTCATAGTTTTGGTTTTAAATTTAACCAGGGTTAGATTTGAGATTTCCACTGCTCCTGAGCAGGCATAAATCCATCAGGGAAACCATGCAGTGGGCTGAGGACTGTTACTTAGGAGTTCTAGAAAAACAGATTTGATGAAACCCTTGAGAGGCCCTAGTGTCTCTCACCTTTCTGCAGAGAGGCAGCATGGATTGCAGGGGCTGTTTGAGCTATCTTGTTGATGCAGAAGTTGGGGTTGGATTAAAGAAGCTAGTTGCCATTGAATCTTTTACTCCATGAGCTTGTCCTTTTCTCTTGCAGGTTTCCTCACCAGTCAATACAGCAGGCCCCCATGATGAGTGGGATGAACCATTTGGGGCCACAAGGAGTTTCCTCAGGAATTCGACCCAGCCAGATACTGCCTGACCAGCAGCAGCAGTATCTGAGACAGCAGCAGCAGATGCTGAGGGTGAGTAGTTGCTGACTGGAGGAAGGCTGCTAGAGCCGGAGAAGACTTGCCCAGTGCTGCTTATCTCTTTGTCAGCAATGTTCTGCACTGCCCCTGTGTGTCAGTTCTGGGGGCTGCCTGTAATACTTTGCTAGGCAGTTCTCCCTTCTTCAGATGTGGTCACTCCTAATGGAGATGCTGCGCTGCCTTTTGCCAGTCACTCAGCATGAGTTAGAGAAGTTAAGAGCAGGAACAGTATGTTTAGTCCTCTGTCCTGCATCCCACTTCTTCCTGCTCCAGCTGAGCCCCTAAGATGGTACAGAAAGCTAGCTGGCTTAGAAGTGTTGTGGGGCTAGAAACAAAGTGAAAATCCCCTTGCACACACAAGAGCAAGTAGAGTTGTTCCTTACAAGATCATTTTTAGGAACATATCTGCATTTTCATAAAACCAAAATAAGCATCAGTGGCCAGAAATCTGGTGTCAGTCAGTCAGTCCATGTACTCCACATCTAACAGTGGATGGTGAAAAACTGATCTAAAGTGAGCTGTTAGACCCAACTCTCTAGGTTCAAAGAAGTTCACAGGTGTGTGTCAGCACGCATGAGTATTTGATGGATTTGCATGGTCTTTGAGTATTAAATACTTACAAAGATATGAATAAATTTCTTGGAGTTAGAGAAACACTGAAATAGTTTGTGCTAATTGGTGAATTGCATACCTAATGACAAGGCCTAGCAAACCTGTAGAATATGTGGAGACTTTACATGGTATGGTGTGCCCAGGCTTTGTGTTCTGAGAGGGGCCTGAGCAAGACAGTGGTTCCTGCAGGGAGCTGCAGTCAGCAGTATTAGAGAATTGCTACCTTACAAGGGACTGCCTGTGGCATGGTCAGTGGCTTTTAGTACTTTGGATGAGTAGAACCCCCTGACCATTCACTTTGTTTCTTTTAGCATGCTCCATCACTCATATTTAGAAAAAGAACATGCCTCAGACAAATTGCTAGCACTTCTAGCTCAGTAACTTCATGTATACTTTCAGCTTTTAGCTGACATTGCTTAATATTAAAAAAAAAAAAAAACAAAAAAACAAAACCAAAAACATAACTGGAGTGCCTAAAATCTCCCTTGTTGCCGTGGCTGCTACTGCTGCATTATCTGAGGAATACCAGATGCAGAACTGGTGCTTGAGTTGACTCATGATGCAGTGGCCTGTAGAAAGGACAGATGGCCTTTTGTTTTGTCTTGTTGGTAATCAGCTGTTGCAAGAAGGTAGGACATGAAATCAGGAGGGGTATCCTGGCTCTTCTAGTCAATATCTGCTTTCTTGTGTACTCAGGTCATAGCATCCATTGTTCTAGAAATTTGTTCCCTTTGGGTCGAATCCTTGATCCAAGCCTCAATGTGTTCATGACTGATTCTTATATCCAGGTATTATTGTCCACTGTGTTGTGTTGTTTCACGGTTCTTTCTCTGTGATGCTTACCCAGTGTGTTCTTAGGGAGCGCTTGCAGCTTTCATAGATCAGGTTTTTCTAACCACCTCTCATAAAATACTGTCACTTCTGATTGTATTTTTGTCTGTTTTCTGAGTCTGTTCAAGGTTTGAACATTACCCTTTTGAGACAGTGATCAGAACTGTACCCATCACCATGTTGTTTTTGTACAAAGACATTAATAGTTATCTATTTCTGCTAGAAATTCTGTTGTTCTAGAGTTCAAAACTAGATTGGCAGAGGGGAGAAATGTCTGAAAATTAGGAGAAATTAAAAAAACCTTGAGATTTGTAGGTATATTCTGACACGAGGTTCAAACCACTGAATATTATTCTTACTCTGACTAGTTCTGTCCACATATAGGTTGGAGCACTACATTCAGACTGAAGTGCAATACCAGCTGGCATGAGTGACAGGAGGGCAGCAGGAGTTGGGGAATGTGACGTAGAAGGGAAGGCTGAAATAGCTAGGCGTCATGTTAGAGAGGCAGAGACAAGAGAGAAGTCTCCATTTCTTTGTCTTTAAGAAAAGCAAAAAAAACCCTTATCTGTTCTTGTCCCTTGGCTGTAGGACAAAAAATGGCCTTAACTCACAACATATGATATTCAGGGTAGAGATTAGAGGAAACCCCAGTAATAGGAGTAGCTCGAAGTGGACTGCGTAAGGAAGTTATAGGAGCTCTGTTGCTACCTCTGGAAAAAATTTAAGAGGTCAGGCAAATGCACAGTGAAGTCAGTATTGCTGATCTTAACCACAAGGCAAGAGACAAACCAGCCAACCTCATGAAGTAGCTCTCGGTTGTTTTCTGTTCTTGTGTCTTGTTTGCTCCTGGTCATTCCCCAGCTGACCCATAGACTCATAGTTCTCTTCCTACGATCTGTTAATACTTCATTTTGCAGAAGAATTCTGTTACTGTCCCTATATTTCTTGCCATTTCTCAGCCCAGGGCAGTGTCCTGGTGATATTTGGGTAATCCAGGTGCCTGTAAGGAGAATGGTGTAAGAGGGCATGTTACTGTATGGAATGTTCTTCGTTGTTCAGCCCTTTCTGTGCCTGTTGCTGTGTGCATTGCCCAAACAATTCCCTGATAGTCCCTTCTCTTTTGTCTTTGCAGCAGCAGCAGCAGCAGCAGCAACAGCAGCAACAGCAGCAGTCACAACCACCACAGCCACAGCCACAGCAGCAACCCCAGGTCTCCACAGTGCCTCAGCCACAGGCGCAGGGCCAGCCCCCAGGGCTGGGGATGCAGGCTCTTCCCCCCCAGCAGCCCATTGTGAGTGTTCCTTCCAAGGCAGAGGGATGCAATAGTCCAGCACAAATCCAACGGTGCTCCACCTGCATCCCCCAACTTCTCCCTTCCCTGTGCTTCCCAGGACTTGTGTGAATGCCAAAGCTGACAGCCAGGTGGTGTGGTTATATCTACATTTCTTTTTTTGCAGTTCCAGCGCCAGGGCCTTCAGCAGACACAGCAGCAGCAGCAAACAGCTGCTCTTGTTCGACAGCTTCAGCAGCAGCTTTCCAGTAAGCCTTAGAGTTCCTGATCTTGTCCCTATTTTCCTGCCTGCTGTTTTCTATTGCAGGTACTCTGATGTAGAGAAGCAAGGCCAAGCCAGACTGTTTGTCTAAAGCCATAAATGATGCTGAAAGGGAGGTGTCATCAGGACTTAGAGCTCCTGGCCCAAGGGGGTACAGCAGCAGGGCCGGCAGTGCTTCCTAGCTTGTGAGCAACCTTCCAGACCTTCCCTCTGCTGCCTGCAGAGGGTTGGGGGAGATGAGCCTTTGTAGGGGCTGTCATGCAGCTTTCCTGAAAGAATCCAGTCTGCAGCTTTAAAGCATTCATTTCTTCTGCTTCAGATGACCTCTGAGGGGTATAGGGAGGCTGTAGTCCTGGGACACTCACTTGATGGATGACCTAGAGATACTATGTTCTTGTCATAATCAGGACAAGACTTCCTGGAGGCAGGGAGAGTTGGAAAAGTGTTACTGCACACTTGCTGTGTTTGTGGTTTCTGTGGGCTTCCGTGGCTATTGTCACAGATAGGGTATAGATGGTGTTCTATCTGACACTGTATTCCTATAATTTGCATTGAACTCTACTGGCTGGTGGATCAAGAAGCAGAAAACAGTGTCTGTACTGTTCCTTCTGAATGGCCTGGTGTTTTACTGTGTCCTCACAGGCTTTTCTGCCATAAAAATGGTAGGTGTGCTATGTAAATGCCCAGAAATTGACTGCACAGTTGGGGCTTTTTTGCAGTTCATTAAGTGTGAGACTATGCTATGTGTAATAATATGTGAAAAAGGGGCTTAGAAATTGTACTTCTACTTGTTTCCTGATGGAAAATTCTTAATCCTTGTGACCAAAAATCCTCCCTAAACCAGAAATTTTAATGTGCTAAGTTTCCCGCCAGCCTGGTTCGCAAACCACAAGTCTGTGCAAGGATTGCAGCCATGACATTCAGGTATAGGAAAACCTTGTATAAGAATCAGAATATAGCAGAATAGTCATATATTTGTATGCTGTACAGTAAATGGAGCTGTCTTACATGGAACATGTGTGGGTTCAGTGCAGCCATGTGTCAGCATGCAGCTTCCATGCTGCTTCATTGGGTTTGCATCAGTTTCACCAGGAAACATCTGGAGTTCTTATTTGCAGTGTCTGGGATGGAGTGGAAATCAGGATATTAAACCAAGATCAACCTGTAGGAGGCAGACTACAATGCTTTAGGCCCAGGATAGGCTGCATTTAGGAGCTTCCAGCATATCCCTGAGTGTGCTATTGTCCACCAGAGCTGAGCAGGCTAACCAGGTTACGTTGGTCTCCCTTTACTTAGTCTGACTTAGAGACAAACATGCTGATGGGTTTTCAAGAAAAAACAAAACAAAACAAAAACCCACAAACAAAAAACCCTACAGGCTTTTATTAATCAGACAGTACTCAAATGTACTCTGAACTCTGTATGTCACAAAACATCAGTCCCAGCAGTCTGGAAGTTCATGAGGCTCTTAAGTATAACTTTATCATGTTTCCTGCCCTTTTTGTGCCACCTGGAATTCTTTGGGCATGTTCCTTCTTTTGTACCAAGGTAGTGAAAGGGAGCTAGGATAGTTGTCTGTAAAATATTCACTAACTGTTTTCTGGGTGTGCCTAAGGATGGGTACTTGACACCAACTGTCTGAGCAGCTTGTGTGGCTGCAGGTGTCATGCAATCTTCTAGGGCTGATTTTCTGTCAACATCAGAAATACTTAATCCATAAACTCATCCTTCCAGCTAGCTGCCACCTTTCAGGGCTTTGTTATGGTGCACCAATTCCACCACAAGAGATGGAGAGATCTCTGGAGAAGCTTCAGGATCAGGACTGGCACATATCCCACCTACAAGAAAGGCTGAAAGGAGGATCCGGGGAACTACAGACCTGTCAGTCTGACCTTGGTGCCAGGGAAGGTTATGGAGCAGATCATCTTGAGTGCCATTATGCAGCATATGCAGGACAACCAAACTATCAGGCCTAGTCAGCATAGGTTTATAAAAGGCAGATCCTCCTTGATGAACCTCATCTTTCTATGACAAAATGACTTGCTTAGTGGATGAGGGAGAGGCTGTGGAAATAAAGCCTTCAACACTGTTTCCCACAGCATTTCTTGGGGAAAAAACAGGCTGCCCTATACCTGGACAGGCATACACTCTACTGTGTAAAACACTGGACAGTTGGTCCCAAAGAACGGTAGTGAATGGAGTTAAACCCATTTGGTGGCTGGTCACAAGTGGTGTTCCTCAGGGCTCAGTATTGGGACCACTTCTGTTTAACACCTTTATCAATGATCTTGATGAGGAGATTGAAGGCACCCTGAGCAAGTTTGCAGACTACACCACATTGGGTGGGAGTGTCAATCTGCTTGAGTGTAGGAATACTCTTCAGATGGACCTGGACAGACTGGATCAATGGGCTGAGGCCACTCATACAGGGTTCAGCAAGGCCAACTTCCAAGTCCTGCACTTGAGCCACAGCAACCCCAGGCAATGCTACAAGCTCAGGGAGGAGTGGCTTGGCAGAAAGAGACCTGGGGGTGCTGACTGACAAGCAGCTGAATATGAGCCAGCAGTGTGCCCAGGTGGCCAAGAAGGCCAAGAGCATCCTGGACTGTATCAGAAGTAGTGTGGCAAGCAGGACCAGGGAGGTGATTATCCCTCTGTTTTTGGCATTGGTGAGGTCACACCTTGAGTACTGTGTTTAGTTTTGGACACCTCAGTACAAGAAATACACTGAGGTGCTGGAGCGGGTCCAGAGAAGAGCAGCTAAGCCGGTGACAGTTCTGGAGAACAAGTCCTATGAGTAGTGGCTGAGGGAACTGAGGCTATTTAGTCTGAAGAAAAGGAAGTTGAGGGGAAAGCTTATTGCTCTCTACAACTACCTGAAAGGACATTGAGCTGGTCTTCTCTCGCAAATAACTAATGATAGATCAAGAGGGAATGGCCTCAAGCTGTACCAGGGGAGGTTTAAACTGAATGTTAGGAAAAATTTTTTCACTGAAGGGGTTGTCAGGCATTGGAACATGCTGCCCAGGGAGGTGGTAGAGTCACCATCCCTGGATGTGTTTAAAAGCCATACAGATATAGTGCTTTAGGGATAGGCTTAATGGTGGACTTTGTAGAGTAGGGTTAATGGTTGGACTCGGTGATCTTAAAGGTCTTTTCCAACCTGGATGATTCTATGATTCTGTTTCTTCCTCAAAGAATGTGGGGTCCTGACTGTGCTGCTGTCTGAAGGCTCAGATGAATAGGCAGAGCAGGGAGTGTCATGAAGATTATAGTTCCCTTCTCATAGCCTGTGACACACTCCTCATACTGTGCTAGTGATGTTGGGAGAGGGATCTCTTTTTCTGAACCAGACCTTGTGACTGTCTTAACTCTGTCTTGACCTCAACAGATACACAGACACAGCAGAACAACAACCCATTTGGACGCTACTAGTCTGTGGACTGCAACCTGATCCAGGAGGGAGAAATCACTGTTGACTGAATACAGTCTTTTCAGCCTGACACACAAACTGGGGCTGCCCCCAACCTCTGTCCTTGGGCCTGTGCCCCCAGTGTTGCTGCTGCCCATCTCACAGGGAGATGCCAGGAGGATGGTTTTATTGTACAGAAGAATTGTTTTTACTATCTGATTTCTACAAACATTTATGAAGAACCCTTGTGGCTGGTAGTCTCTCTTCCCACTCTGGTTTCAGTTTTTACTCAGTTTTTAGTATTTTTGTTAAAATAATGATTAAGATACTGTAAAATTTTGTACTTTATTTATACCAGATGAACCCCGTACTGCAAACATTCTCAGATGAATACAGAGAGCTTACTTTGCAAAAGGAGTGTGTGTTCAGAGCTTGCCTTTCCTCCTCAGTGCTCCTCCCAGTAGAACCTAGCAGCACCTCAGCACATGGTCTTACCTCTCTCAGTAGAACTAATGTCTACATTTTCAGCTTTTGTGAACAACTAAACAATTTGATTTGGGAAAGAAAGCCCCCCTTCCCTGTTTGTTTGATAAGCTGATGTTTACATGCATGCAAGGAGTTGTGCAAGCTTTGTAGGATTTGTATGTTAAGAACTTTACTAGTAATCTGTGACACGTTTTGCCATGACACAGGTGTAAAGCAAAAAGGGAGTTAGGTTGCAGGGTAACGGAGTCCTAACAAGCCCAGCTTCCCAGTCCCAGCAGTTGCTAAGATGCTCAAGCTAGTACCTCTGCAGCCTTGGAGAAGCTGCAGACCAAGTGCACTCGTAACGCTATTTCTCATGACAGCATTATTTTGCTGATACACACCAAGGCTCCTCTGCTAGCACCTTCCTGACAGCTACAGTGCTTTCTCCGGATGGGTAACATGCTGCATTCTCAACTTTTGACCTGGCTAATGCAGTCTGCTGGCATGGAGTCTCATCGCTAGCAGGTTGTTGTAGGTTTGTGCTCTCCATTCCTTCTGTCTATTGAACGTGAAAACTTCTGTCACCAGTACCTTTCTTCTCTCTTTGGTTCTTCCTTGGCAATTGTGGACCATTTGACCTGTGCTCCCTTTAATAGCTTTTCTTGACCAGTGTCTTCCTTCTGTCCCATCTGTGTGGGATATGGTGAGGCTTGCAGGGACTCAGGGAAGAGCTGTACTTGTTCTTAATCTAAGGGCAAATAAACTATTCTGTAGGGTTGTCCATAGCATGAAGGCAAGCTGAGGGAGTGGAGAGGAAGGAAGGAGGGTGGGGCTGTAGCCCTCAGCTGTTCTCAGACTTGAGAGATGGCAGTGCCTCATCTGCTGGATAAGGGGCCTGTGCTGTCCCAAGAACTGGAGCCTGAACCTTTTCCTCCCCAGGAGCAGATGAGTGGCTGCTCTCAGTACAGCTGTGTAGGCTGCCTGGCACCACACCCACCCCGTGCTCTGCTTATCTACACTGTTTTTGCATCTGTGCCAGGCTTCTGCCATGTTGCAGGTGGGTTGGAAGATGTTGCTGGCCAGGCCTTCTTACCGAGGGCAGGTGTGCATGCAGGGCTTCTGTGCATCCCTGCTTCTCCCCTTTTGTGAGGATCAGGCTGGGGAGCAGCCTTGACCTGGCTGTTGGGTGCCTTATGCCCACAGCCTGTGCTGGGTGACCCCAGAGGTGGAAGCCCTGCTCCTGGCTGTGGTTGGGCCAGCTGGTCTCTCCTCTGAGGGACCCAGGGCTGGAGCAGGAGGAGGGCTGTGCTATCTTGCCAGGGGTAGTGTCCTGTGGCCACAGCCTGGGGGAGCTGGGCACTGCATCTGGGCAAAACAAATCCCTCTTCCTGTTGCGTACGGCTATGGGCAGCGGTCTCCTGCTGACGCTGGGAGGCAGCTGAGTCTGCGCCAGGCGGAGTCTTGGATGCTGCCTTCTGCATCGCTGCGGTGCTGGAGGTTGGAGGAGGGTGAGTTCCTGCAGCAGCCAGAGCAGGGTGGCAGAAGGCAGCACAGTCATGGACAGCTCTGGGTAGGGGAGTAGCAGGGTGCTGCTTGCAGAGCAGCTGTGACAGAGTTGGGGTGCTGCAGCAGGAGAGCATGGAATCAGGTGGTGATCTGCTTTATGCACTTAAGTATTGAGTCCTAGAGACCACCCTGTCTCCCTAGGGAAAAGGGGATGACTTGTCCCTTGGGCCAGGTGCCTGCTACCAAGGGACCCTGCTTTAATGCATGGCCAAACACTGAGGCTGCCCCTGCTCTTTCCTCCTGTAAAAGCTACTCTGAGCTGTGCTAGGTGCTTGGCAGTCTGGGTCTGTGTGGGATGAGCTGGATTCCAGAGCTCCATCGTGGGGACAGACTTAGGGCTCCCACTGTCCAAGACCCTCTAAGACCACCTGTCTGAACAGAGGTTTTCCAGTGGGTGCAGAAGGATGGGGGGTGACATGGGGACTAGGGCAAGACCTGGTCATGGCATGGGGCATGTTTGGGGAGCTGCAGTCTGCCCAGCCTGGCTGCATGCCTTGCAGCAGCTGCTGCTGCTGTGCTGCATGCTAGCACTGAGCCATGGTGGTTTTAAGCATGATGATATCCAGTCCTTCTCTGAGTTGTGACTAAACACTTCTTGTGACAGAGCCAGAGGTGACTTGGGGGATTTGATTGCATGCTGCCTGTTGAGTAATGCACATGACTGCCCTGCTGTGGTCACCAGTCTGGGGAAGGGGTTGTGTGATGCTGGGCTCCATGGGGCTGGGGGCCAGCCCCAAAGAGTGCGGTGTCTACAGGTGGTGTGTGCCCAGGACATGGGGAAAAGACTGAGGTTGCATAAGGCTTGGCATGGTGGGGTGATGGATGGGCAGGAGCAGCTCATGCCCCAAGCACCTTCCCACCCAGCAGCCTCACAGTGATGGTCCTCACAGACTGTGCCCTGGGACAAGGTGGCTTGTCAGGCACTGTCAGAGCTGGCATTGTGCGAGATCAATTGCTGCCCACTCACACAGCTGAAGCTCGGGAGGGGAACAGCTCTGTCAGTGCCCAGCCCTCCCTCTGTGGAGCCCACAGTGGGGTACAGGCCATGAGGTACCACTGCAGCTGTGGACCATGACCCCATCCTGGGCTGGTTTTGAGGGCCAGCAGGACACAGGGAGCTGTGCCTAGAGCACTACTTGCTGCAAGGCAGCCTGACACTGGTCCTTCAAGATGTTTCTCAAGACTGATGAATACTGGTGCACACATGCTAGGGTTGTACTGCCATCCCCCAGGGTGCTGGACCATGTTATCTTCTCAAGGTTATACAAGATGCCAGCATGCATCTCACCCTGTATATAACAGGCTAGCAACAAAATAGGTCATGCTGCTGACCACTAGTGAGGAGTTCCTTAGGGAGTGGAGCAGGATGGGCCGGTAAGCTTAAACCTGCTCTCCAGGAGCAGCCAGGAGGCACTGGGACAGGTGAAGCCCAAATGACTCAATGCATGTTCTGGTGGCATGCAGGAGATACAAAATAAGTACCTGCTCTTGCTGTGCTGCCACACAAGCATCTTAAAGAGGAAGTGGTGGCTGCTCTGCAGAGCCCATGTAGGGTCTGGGTTGCACCTCTGGCAGTGGAAAGGAGGAAGAGCCTAACTGCCTTCACCCAGATCAGAAAGCGTGGGAGGTGTCTGCTGGTAACTGCATCTCCTCCTCCTCTTCGATCAGGCATCACAGCTGATGCTGCTCCGTCTATGTCAGAGAGATGCAGAGACCAGACATGTCTAGGAGGACCCAAATACATGCCCTGTTTTAAATTATTTCTGTAATCCCATCAAGTAGAAGTGGTAGCTTCTGAAACAGAGAGGTAGCTCTGCCTCTAGGCGGGCTGGAGGAGAGACAGCTCTTTACAAGTGGCCATCTGCAGGAGGAGAAAATATCCCCATGCTGGGAAGGAGCACACCAGGAGGAAAGGGGAGCGACCAAGGCACTGGGTCTTGCTTCACGGTGCTGCTGGGACCTATGGGGGCTGCGGCTGTTGAGCCTGCAGCCTGGTGCATGTCAGGGGGTGGATGAGTGGCAGGGCTGTGCTTGGCTCCACGGCTGAGGCTGGGATGGGGTATCCTGTACTGGACCAGCTGGGTGCTGCAGTACAGTGTGAGAGGCAGAGGCTGATCCACTGGGCATTGAGAAAGATGCCAGGTCTAGAGGGCAGGGGGTGCTCCAGCTGCTATAGGACCTGTTGGGACAGCACATCCGAGGTCTATGTGGGAGGGCTGGGGGGGTGGGGAGTGGAGGGAATCGATGCAGGCTGGCTAGGGCAGGTACAGGGTTCAGTGGGGCAGGATTCTGGATGTCCAGGATTGTGTAGGGATGCCCGGAGTGGTGCAGGATGCCTAGAGTAGAAGAGGGTGCCTGGGGTGGCATGGAGATACCCCCACAGATGGGGTCGTTTACTGGGGCGATGTGAGGTGCCCCAGGGTGAACAGGTGTCCTGGTCGGGACAGTGGGTTTACCCCCACTCCTTAGGGCCGGTAGCTGGGCAGTGCCCGTGTCGTGCGCATAGTAGGGTTCCAGGAGCCGTGGGGGATAGCAGGAGTGCAGGTGCGGTCAGTGCCGGTACCCAGGGGGCGCGGTACCGGACTGCGAGGTGCCCGGCTGGGG
>JAAGNO010005239.1:0-14277 GCA_033439905.1 Ceryle rudis | reverse complement strand
AAACCGCGCAGGAACAGCTGGAGCGGAGCTGCCCGCACCGCGGGGCTCGGTCTGCATCGCCCCATCCAGTGCTCTGCTCGCCGGGCCTCGGCTGCTGCCGGGCTGTGCGGAGCCGGTGCGGTCCCTGGGAGGGATGTCTGTCTGTCTGTCTTTCAGCCTCTCCGTCCCGCGGGGTCGGTGCTCGTTGCCAAATCCCCGCGGCTCCCAGCGCCTGTTGCTGTTTCCATCTTTGCAAAGTGGGAAGGTGCAGAGCCAAAAGCAATTCCTGGCAGATAGCGTGGGATTCAAAATCTGAATTATACCATTTCTAGTTTACCCACTTTCATTTAGGTTGTGCTCCTCTTAATTCCTCAAGGTGCAGTTTGGTATTGCTGACATTCCTTCTTTTTATTTCTGTGTTTATCAATAGCGTATTAAAAAAAAAAAAAGAGAGAATGAAGGGGTGAACTTTGTAACTCCGGGAACAGCATGGCAAGGGTTGAGCCAGGGCTGGGTTCTGGGAACGTCCTCTTGGACATGGCGTTTTAACCTGTAAATTAGAACTGGCTGGGAGAGATTTGGGCATAGCTACATGCTTAGGAGGAAAACCACATTGCATGAAACACAACCCTGCTCCTCCGTTGGTGTTTTTGTTTTATGTGGAGCACAGTAACACTCTTTCAGTTGTAAGCTCCTTGGGGAGTAGTTCTCCTATCAGATCATGCCTTTGAGCTTTGACAAAGTTGCCTTTTCAAGGCTTCATTGTGTTTCTCTTCAGCCAGAGGAGTCTAGGGATCTCTTCTTCCCCCCACCTGCACCGCCCTGTATTAGCAGAAGAAAATGCTCTCTGCCATCACGTGGGGACTTTTGGAAAAGAAATTGATTCAGAACGAGGTTTTGTCTGCCTATTTCCAGGAATAGCTGTAACTAGTTAAATGAACATGGATACAGAGTTAGCAACTTTCATAAGCAAATCAAAGCACATTTAAAGACCATGTAAATAACCATTTGCTAGTGGAGTGATCTTAGTTCATTATGCCTTCTGTGAATTAAGACTGACTAGTGAATGAGAGCATCTATAAAGGGGCTTTAAATGTGCTTTACCTTCTATGTTTTATGTTCACAATTTCGGTTAAAGCCCCTACCTAAAATCCAGTCTGTGTGCATACATGTGCAGCCACAGCCACAGCTGGAATCCTGAAAACAATTTGCTTCCCTCCAGCCTGGAGCGGTGCGGTCCAGCAGGGGCTGCTGCCTGCGCTTTCACTGAGCAGAGTGGACTGTCTGAGACTCAGAACTAATGGCAAGGCTCATTGAATTGTCCTTCCTGAACGCTAAGCATGGATCCTACTTTATCCAAATACATGATACATTTTCCCACTGCAGAACAGTACTATAATGTCACTAAACATTTTAACAAGAACATTTCTATTACTGCTTAAATCTCTTTTTTAACTGCAAATCCTGACTGATTCAGGCCATATGCCTTCTGCTGTTCTGTAACCTCTGCACATAGCTCTTTATTTCTGTGCACAGTTCAGTTATTGAAAAGGGTCGTTATCTTGCTAAAATGTCCCACTTTTGATATATATATTTATCGGGATATATATATATAAAATATCAGGATCTGCTGATATATCTGCTGGTATGATCTTTCTGGCTACAGCAATCTGTGCCTAGGTATAAATTTATCTAAAGGAAACAGCCCTTTCCCAGGGATAACCTATTCCTTAGGAGAGTCCTACCTAAAACTGATTTCTGCTAACAAGGTGAGAACGCAGAGGTGTGTACATGACCATGATCTTTGGATCACATAACAGCGGTGTCAGCAGCACAGAGCAGGGATGGAACTCTTGCAGTTCTGGCACCGATGCCTTTTGTGTGCTGGCAAACGGCATCATCCTGTGTGGGTGATAAAGCCCGAGCTGCTCCCTTCCTGTTACAGAAGAAGCGGTTGTCAGTTAAAGTGAAAGTCCAAGCTGGTTCTTCTCACTACCAAGGCTCAGGCAGTGCCGATTACATAATTAATGCCTATGGTGAGACCGTACAGCTCCGTCCCAGCTCGCTGAGGCCACACATTGCATTGCTGAGTGGTGTACGCTCCTGTTCAATTCTTCATGACGCTATCTGTGTGATCAGTAATAGGGCTTGAGTCATGTGCTCTTCTGCCAGCAGCCCCTGATAAATCCTCTTACACAGTCTTTATTTTCAGAGGGCTCTTGAGCAGAAGAGGTTTTCCAAGCTGAGAATATGGCCAGTTCTTGTCAGCTTGTTTATATTCAGAGTGCTTAGGTAATGTACTTCAGGATCTGTTTCTGGTTTGCGTTCACGTCCTGGAGAATGTACTGTAACATTTTAATCTTTCTGCGTTGTGCTCACTGAAGGAGAAGCTCAGATGAATGACTAGAACCTTATAAACTTGAGAAAAAATTCTCTATCATCATTTGATTTGTGTGCTAAGTATCATAATCTTGAGATTGCTGTTTGTGCATCTTAAACCTGGAGACCCCCAAGCAGAATCTTCTGTTTTAACTGTTGTGTTGCCTCTTGTAGGAGCAGAATATTGCTGAAACAAAATGCCAAAAGAGTTTGTTAACATAGCGTGATGCGTTTAGTTGTATTTGTGTGGCAGCAGCCTTGTTACTTTTAGGAACGTGTGGTTTGCACTGAGGCAAAACCTGTTTCTCCTGAGGTGCTGGTGGTTCTTGTTGTGACTGTACTGCACCACTGTGAGCTGGGAGACACTTGTGCTTTGCTATTTGCAGAGGTAGAAACCCTTTGAACGATACCATGGGGGTTTTGTTGGTTGTCCCCCCCTCCGCCCCCGCTTTTTATTTCTTTCTTTGTACTTCCTGTCTTGCTTCAGAAAGGAAAAACCTGTTATTAACACACATTTTTTGCATTCCTGGGATAAAGCCCTGGATTTTGTGCTGCTAAGTCCTCCTTTGGCTTAGCTGTAAGGGAGAGCCAATAACAACCTGCTCCAGCAGCGGGCAGGCAGCACAGAGCATTCTGCTGCTCTCCATGGCCGCATGACATACCAGCGTCTGTTTGTCGTCTGCATGGGAAGCTGCATTCACGTAACAGTTCTGTCAAAATAAGCTAAATCTATCAGATAACTGAAAGAGAGACTGTGGGGCACTTTGTTTCTCTACACAACTCTAAATTGTATTCTGCTTATAGAATTTTGCTGGTGTTTGCATGTGTGTTGATAAATTAAAGAAAACTATGTTTTTAATGTGAAACTTCCCCCCTCCCAGAGGCGGCTGGCTCTGAAGATGTCAAACTGAATGGAAAAAAGCCTGTGGTTAGTCAGAACCGGAGCCACGAGAACACCAATAAAAGTGCTCCCAGGTACAGTATATCTTTCACTTCTTGTGTGGGATTGGTGGGGCAGTTGAAGGGAGAGTTGTGTGTGTCAGCTCTTAGAGGAGGGTCTAGTGGGGAGTGGGAGTGGGGTTGACATTTCTTTGCAGGTTCAGCTCTGCCTCCCCTCTCCAGAGGATTTCTGTCCAGTGACAGTAAATATGTGTAACACCAAAGTTCTGGGTACTTCTGTGTGATTGTGTTGGATGGAAAGAACTGTGGTGGGCAAATTGTTGATGCTTTGATGTCTAGAGAAGAAAAAGAAAGTGCAGAGAGCTTTGAGTCTGGGCTTCCTGGTTTTCATCTGGAAACCAAGTGGGAAGTTGGTCTCTCTGGTGCCTGGGTGTGAGATCTATGCACACACCAGTGCTCGAGCAATCTTGCGGCTGCGTTATCTCGTTCCGTCTGCTGGTGTTGGTTGTGGTCTCCAGAAGTGGTGGGATCTAGAGCAGAAGTTGGCAACTGAAAGAGAATCTGCAGATTCTAGTTAGGAGAGAAGAAAGCTCAGTATAAGCATGCTGTCAAAACTTCAGTGGGGATTTTAGAACCGTCTCTAAGACAGTCCCGCTAGTACCCTATTTGGGCATATTTTTGATGCTTAGTGGGACAGGACCTGCTAGCATTGTTTATTTTGAATTCAGAGAGCTTTGGCTTAGGGCCTAAAATGTTACCGTTTCATTTTCCAGTTCCCAGGACTTTATGGACCCTGCCGCATATCCTACAAAGTCTGTCTGTGTGCTGTCCTTGGCACTAGCCTGCAGATTGTTGACCTTAAATTTATACCATCCACTTGCTGTGGGAACTCCCAAACTGTGGCATTATTACTGTTGCAGAAGAGTTTGCAGAGCCACCAGATACTACATAAAAGCACCTCTGCCTCCACCCATGTTGTGCTGCCTCCTTTCTCAGCAGAGCTAGTAGTTTTCCACCAGAAGGCTTTTTAAACACACACAGTTTTTCATTCTTCTGCTGAGGTCAGAAGGGCTGAGCAGAGGCAGCGGGAGATGAGATTTGCATCTCCTTGCTCCAGTGAGTGGGAAAGGTGTATGGGTTTTGTATCAGCATCCAGGTGTGAGCAGGGCCTGCTCTGGGTCAGCTGTCTGCACCAGCTTAGTGAAAACCCTTCACTATTTCGGTTACTTACACTGGTTTTATCTAGAGGGCTGAACTGGTCTAAGAAATGCTCATTTCACTTGTTTGCTTGTCCCAAGCATTTGATTATCTACCTTTAGTGAAACAGGTAAAAGTGAATCAAGTCCTCGTTGGCAGAAATAAGCTGTTTAGGGTGTGAGTATATCTTGGGTTTCATTGTGCAGTCTTACTTTCGCTTGCAGGCAAAACAAACCCAAACCTGAAGTGACAACTGGCATGGTACAGGCCTCCAGCCTCATGGCCTCAAACGAGGTTTCGATCTTATCAGAAACAGAGTTTGGACTAAGAGATACTATTGTTAAATCTCAGCTTGTACAAATGGAGGATTCCTACACGTATATCCAGAGCTTCAGGTAATGGCCATTCCTGAGAGGAACTTATTTTTGCAGGGAGTAAGTTAGAGTAAGCTGTCAAAATAACTCATGTTTGTTATTTCATGTAGTATCCCTGCAAACAAGAAATTTTGTAGAAAAGTACAATCCATACTTTCCAGAACAGCTTTCTTTCCTCGTTTAGGCATTAGCAGAGAAAAAATTTAATTTGTGTCTATGCCAAGGCTTGCCTCATGGTTCTAGTTGAGAAAATGGCCTTTTTGAAAGGACTTTCTCCTGTGTTTATTTCAGACTTTGTCTGGAAATTCATCAGCGCTGTGCATCTCCGGCCTTCTCTCTCACTGCTCCTGTTCACTACTTACCCATGGAGTTGTTCAAATATGTTCATAAGAGCTTGGGTGAAATGTATACTTGGCACCAAAACTTTACTGTGGTTGAAATCCTTTAGTTATGTCAGTCTATGAATTTATCATTTCAAACTGCTACTCTACAGATCTAGTAGTAGTTTGTGGGTTTTTTTTTTTGTGGTTTTGTTTGTTTTATACTATATGTAAAAATGTGTATCCTGCTGTAAAACATGTCTGTGAAGATGCTGGTGCAGTTATTTTAGGGATCTAAACTTTGTCACATTTTCCCCACTACTCCTGACTAGCTATGTGTAGGATCACGTATGTGGGTTAATAACAGCAGCATTTCCATCAGCTCTGGGAATTAGTTAATTTCTTTGCAGATTTTTTGTTGGGACGTACAATGTGAATGGTCAGTCACCCAGAGAGAGCCTCCAGCCTTGGCTGAGGTGTGATGCTGAGCCTCCAGACGTTTACTGCGTGGGGTGAGTATCTCCTTCTGGACTGTCCTTCTGAAGCGTGACTGCAGGTTGCTTGCTGGTGAGTCTGTAGCATGGAGGTGTTCTGCTGGGACACCACAGCTAAGGAATGTTGCACTGCCCTACTCCACTGCACAGCTCTAGTGTGTGTTTGTGTAGCCTGAAAGGGCTGATACTCTGACAGTGTTTGGCCTCTCTGGCACTGCAGTGTGCCAGAATCTTTAAACCCATTCAATTTAATACTGAGTAATTTAACTTTACGTTTAACTTACCTCTGAAATCCGCATAATTGAGTTTCTCAGAACATTTCAGTTCGAAATGTAGTGAGTATAAATTGACTTAGTTCTTTCCCAGAGGAGAGGGCTGGAGAGTTATAAACAAGTGCATGCATCCATGGGTTCCTTCCTCTGACACAGTTTCCAGGAGCTTGATCTGAGTAAAGAAGCCTTCTTTTTCAATGACACACCGAAGGAAGAAGAATGGTTTAAAGCTGTAACTGATAGTCTGCACCCAGATGCCAAATACGCAAAGGTAAACACGGCTTTTGGGGAGGTTTGAGTGTGGAATCATTTTCCACTCAGGCCTCTTTTCCCTTTGCTTTTTCTTGTTCTCAATCACTGTGTCTTCCAGAGGGTCATTGTCTGTAGGCTTTTGCTCAGTCAGAGATGCTCTGCAGGTGCAGTAGGTAGTGTCTCTGTGCAGGGGGCAGACAGGAGACCGGAGCTAGGCACCCATGGGTAAAGGAAGCTCCTGCTGTCTTGGGGAAGAGAGTAGGAGCTATCTCAGCTTCTCTCACATCTGTCTCCACAATGCATGGTGGAATGAGTTGTGAAGGTATTTTAGTAGGCATATTGTGTATGTTTTGGCTCCTGCTCCTTAGGTCTGCTGTGTCCCTTGTTACTGTTGTTGAAGGGAAGCTCCTTCCATGGGCTGTGCCTGCACTATAGGCTTTGCTTCGGGCTTCAGCTTTGTTTGCTGGGGTGTTGGTCCCTGGCTCCTTCCTGTGCTGTGCTGCTGGAGTGCCTGTGTGCTGTGAGCCCAGCTGGTCTGTCAAATGAGCCTGGAACTTGCTTTTTCTTCATCTATATTTTGGTGACCCATGTTCAGGACCAGGGGTCAATGTGCCTTCTCTCATCACACCTCTCCCATTCCAGTGTTTAATGGAACAGGATTTGTTTTTCAGGTGAAGCTCGTGCGGCTTGTGGGAATCATGCTTCTGTTGTACGTGAAAGCAGACCTTGCTTTGAACATCTCTGAGGTGGACATTGAGACTGTGGGAACTGGAATCATGGGGAGGATGGTAAGAGTGGGAACTGTGCATGAGGAAGGATGAGGTTTAGAAGAGCCCCAGATGTAGTGGCTATTCCTCCAGCTAAGGGATGCAGCTGCCTTCAGAAGCACCTGGTCCTGCCCCTGTGCCAGCTCAGGGCGTTGCTGGAGGGAATTTTCATGTGTTCGCAAAGACTCAAAGACCTTGAGGGAGAAACTTCTCTGAAGGCTTTTTGGTTTTTTTTTTCTGATTGCATGTGCTGGGCTGTGTGGGGCTTTGCTCTCATGTGATTTTGATGCTGGCTGTGATTTTGCCCAAAGCGAATAACGCAAGGAGACATGAGCGGAGGAAACATGTCTATCCAGATCAGTTCTCCTGAGGAGGACTTCCTGGCCTCTTGCCATTCCACACCAGTGGAATGAAGTCTGTGCCCTTTGATTGTAGTTTCTGTGAACCTTGAACTATAACTTGACAAAGGTATTTGTGACCAGCTAAACCATGTGCTGCTTCCTCCTCCATTTATAGATTTATTTATGGTTTGTGTTAAAAAGATCCACTTTGTTGCTAAACAGGTTTCAGGACTTGCTGAGGTAACTGACCGGGTCTCTTACTGAGTTTAATTTCCTTTTGTATTGGCTAGTTGCCAAATTATAAAGTGGGTTCCATGTGCTTACTTGCTGTGTGCAATCCTCACAAGAATTGCTGACTTGAGTTCATGAAGTAGTTATCACTAATTGGGGTTTTCAGCCTTTTCCTTCCTCTGCAATTAAATGTTCTGACTTCTCCACTGCTGGTAACTCATTTGTGAATTCATCTGTTGTGTAGAACCTTCTGACCAACATCTTTGTCTTTATCTTTTAGGGTAACAAAGGTGGCGTTGCCATAAGGTTTAAATTCCATAACACTAGCGTGTGTGTTGTGAATTCTCACCTCGCAGCTCACATGGAGGAATACGAGCGGAGGAATCAGGACTTCAAAGACATCTGCTCTCGGATGCAATTCTGTCAGTCGGATCCCAACTTGCCACCTCTCACTATTGGCAAACATGAGTACGCTTCCATCTGACTGTGTGAATCACTGCACGTGGCAAGGAAGAACCTTAGGAACCTACTGGGGTGTGAGGTTCTCTCAGCAGGGATGTGAGAAGGGGCACCCAGTGATCTAATCATTAGCCTGGAAGGGCCAGAAATGCTTTGCTCTAACCTCGGGTTTGAGAGAGGCCACCTATACTCTTCTCATAAGTCGCTTCCCTTCTTACACTCTTCCAGGCCTTGGTTTGTTTTCAAGCATGAAGTGGGAATGGGGCAATAATATGCATCAATTTTTCCCAGTGGGTTGTGGAATTTAGTCAATGTGGAATAGTAAAAGCACCAGTTATTAGGAGGTAGTGACAAACACACAGAACAGGGATTAAGACCAGAAAAGGTAGAAAATGTGACTTCTCTTTCAGGTTTTCACTCTTACTTGTTCCCCCTGATGGAGAAGCAGACACAGCATCCACCTGATTGTGTCGAGATTAGAAGAGCTCATACTTACATTGGATGGTTTAGGGACTGCTTGTGTTTTGGTCATCTTTAGGCCTCTGTACAGACTTCTGGTGTACGTTCTCTTTCAGTGTGATCTTATGGTTGGGTGACCTCAACTATCGGCTGGAGGAACTGGATGTGGCCAAAGTGAAGCAGCTCATAGATGAGAAAGCATTTCTAGAGCTTTGCCAGTATGACCAGGTACTGATGTCTCATCTACCCCCAGGTGGTGCTGAGGGTGCCACTTAGATGCTGCACAGTGCTCCTTGGTCTTCTCAGTGCCCAACATCTCCCTTGTAGCTCATATGGGAATTGTGCTTTACCTTGCTTAAAATCACTATTTTTTTTTTTTCCTTCCGTAGCTGAAGAGGCAAATGAATGCAAGGGCAGTCTTTGAAGGCTTTACAGAGGGAGAGATTTCTTTCCAGCCAACATACAAATATGATGCTGGCTGTGATGACTGGGACACAAGGTACAGTGATCACCTCCTCTGTGATGCTGCCAATGGCTGATGTTATCGCTGAAGGAAGTGAAAAGAAAGCTGAAAAGAATTGCAGATCTAATGGCTATAAATACAAGCAGTGCTGAGATTATTGTCGTTACTCTCACTTGGCTCCAAAATCCATCTCCATGAATGCAGTCCATGCACATAGTGAAGAAAAAAAAAAAAAGTAAACTTTAAATATGGAGCCTGAGTTCTAATTTTCATAATTCTTGTGGTCAAAAGTATCCCTGAATATCACTTTGTATGTTAATTGTATCAAAAGAATAATCTTTCTTTGAAGAAATAGAAAGTAAAGCACGATACAGAGATATCTAATAGTAGGCAAGAGATTTTTTTTATAACTACTTAAAGAAACTGTGGAAAATGCAGCTTTGACAGAGATCTAGCTCCAGGCCTTGCATTGTTACTGTACCCGAACTGTGCCTGCAAACTGTTGGTTTTGCCTGTTTTAGTGAGAAGTGTCGTGTTCCTGCATGGTGTGATCGGATACTCTGGAAAGGACAGAACGTTGCTCAGCGCAGCTATCGCAGCCACATGGCTTTGAAGATCAGCGATCATAAGCCAGTTAGCTCTGTGTTTGATATTGGGGTAAGTACATCAGTGCTGAAGGAAACAGCTCTGTGGACATTGTCCTTCGTGTGGGAAGGAGGAGGGAGGTTCTCCTGCTGATTTCCATCTCCTCCTGCCTTTACAGAGAACATCCACAGAGAACAATAGCTTAAAAGGTGGGCTAGATAAGAAAGGATAGAATTGTTGTTCATAGAACAACAGGGTTGTGGTAACAGATACTTCAGTTAAGCAGAATAATGCATGAATATCTTTAGGTGTTTCTTCAGAATTGTTTTTTTGCCTTTTTTTCTTCTTTTTATTTAGGAAAATTTATTTTATTAGGAAAATTGTTTTCCTAATAGTTTTCTCAGGAACTTGCAGTGCAGAAATGCTACATCACTGACATCACAGCAGTGTATTGTCCACTTTTTAATTATCTTTTTTATTATCCTTTATTTCTTTAGAAAAAAAATAAAGCTGATCTAGCACTGACTGGGTCACAATCTTGCTAGTTTTGGCAAGGTCCTTCAGTGTTGGATCCTGAGAAGATCTGTCTCTGTTCATTACACGTGTTGTATATGCTGGTGTGCTGCTCAAATCAAACCACTTCATCCTGTTTCCAGCTGTGTGAGAGCACTCCTGCAGAGGCACAGTAAATGCCAGTTGGTGTGGTGTGTGTCCTTTTCAGGTGAAGGTCGTGAACGAGGTGCTCTATCGAAAAGCCTTTGAGGAAATAGTCCGCTCCCTGGACAAGCTGGAGAATGCCAACATTCCCTCGGTGACGCTCTCCCGGAGAGAGGTGGGGTGTGTTCATTGCTGTGACTCGCTGGAGAACTGAGCAACCCTAGACCCCAGAAGTGTTACAGCAGTAGAAGTGCACTAGGTGGATTCCAAACGCTGGGGTCTGGTTCCAAAGAAGTAGAATATTTTGACTTCCAGCCATTCTGTTTACAAACCCTAGAAATACTTGGGTTTGTTCAGATGCAGGTAAATTCCACTCACAGTATCAGGCTGAAACTTGGGGTGTGTTACTCCCTGAGGTTGGGGGAGAGAACGTAACAGGATAGTTTGTGACCCTTGCTCTGAACCTGTTTGAAACATATAGCGTAAAATCTGAAGGATTTGGAGAAGGTCACAAAACTGGCATTTGGTTCGTGTGTTGGGGACTAAAAAAAGATAAGCAAACGAGACCTTTGAGGCTACAGATATCTTGTTAAGTTTCATTGAGGTTATTTGAGGGAAGCACTGGTTTTAAAGGGCCCCCTGATGTAAACGACCTTAGCATCCAGAGTAAGCAACTGTAAACCTACGCAGTCCTGGAAGAGACAAGGTGCGGGAGCCTGAGGCTTAATCTGGGTATGTTGCTGCTAATGATTAAACCACAGGACTGGAATTGCTACTGGTGCTTGGCAGGGTGGAATTGGCTGATGCTGTTGACTGACATTTATTTCTAGTTCCATTTTGAAGATGTCAAATACATGCAGCTTCAGGTGGAGAAGTTTACAATCCGCAATGGACAAGTGCCCTGCCAGTTTGAATTCATCAGCAAACCAGATGAAGAAACCTACTGCAAGGAGTGGCTGATTGCCAATCCCAGTAAAGGCTTCCTGCTGTCAGGTGAGCTCCTCCTTGTTCAGCTCATGTTCATGAGCTAATATTGGCACTGTCTGGCTTAGTTCTCTCTGCTATTCTGAGAATGCCATGTCTGTTTGCAGGCTTACTGGTTTAATACCTTTTTTTTAACTCGAGCATGTTTTTGTTTTTGTTTTATCTGGCAGATGCTGAGATCACAATTGAGTTGGAGGTGTTTGTTAATAAATCAACAGCTACACACTTGAACTCTGGAGAGGAAAAACTTGAAGATATCTTGGTCTTGCATCTTAACAGGGGGAAGGATTATTTTCTATCTGTAACAGGCAACTACTTGCCCAGTTGCTTTGGGTCTCCCCTTCATACTCTCTGTTACATGAGGGAACCGATCCAGGACATGTCAGCAGAATCCATTCAGAAACTTGTGAGTTACAGGCAAGATTCCTTCCGAACCCACAAGAACTGTTAAAACTAGATGTTAAGTCCTGTTTATTTCTAAAGAGCCTTCTTCCACTGCCCTGGTCCATAGTCTGAGAATGCTGGTACAGCTCCTGCTCTCCAGTGCGTCATCTTCACACCTTGTGTTAGTTCTTCACATAGATGAACCAACCCCTTTCATATCGAGAGCACTGACAGTAAGATCCCATTTGCTCTGCCTGCATACTTAAAAAAGGTGTGCATCTCTAAATGCAGACCTTTTCCCTGCAGCCTTTGGCTTTTTCCTCACTGAATGGAGATGTGTGTGAAGCATGAGGTAATGTTCCCCTAGAGCTGAATGTACATGAAGTGTGTTTGAGAGCAGCTCGTTTCTTCTGTCTGGACTTCTGACATAAATGTGCCTCTTGTGCTGGTCTTGTATGAAGACTGGTGAGGGAAGTGGCACAGTTTCTTAACAAGTCTTAAGTCTCAGGTGTAGGTGCTGTGAAGCATTTTTGCGAAGTTGAAGAACTTGGCTAGCTACCTTTTATTTTTTCTTCCGCCTCCCCACACCTCCCTCTCTCAGACCCTGATGCCACTAGAAATGAGCGATGATGCTGTTCAAGCTGAAAAGCCTATGGACATTCCGAAAGAGCTGTGGATGATGGTGGATCACTTGTACCGCAACGCTTCCCAGCAGGTTGGCAGCATTTGTACTGCAAACACAAAATAACGTCTTTGCGTTAGGTCTGGTTTTGAAGATGATACTGGCAGTAACATCATTGCTAACTGAGGATGTTTGGCCAGTGGTAAAGAGAGATAGAGGACATCTGTGATATGTGATCCTGGTGCCCGGGTTGACTGTTTGGTGGTGGTGACCTTGTCTGTGGGTGGCATGGATCACCAGCTGTCCTTCCGCACTGCTCTCTGTTGCAGTGCCGCAGCCTGACTGCAGCTGCTCAGGGTGGGATTTCTGCTGATAACTACCAGTTTGGAGAGATTTTTCCAGCTAGATTATAATGGCATTGCTCTGTTTAACCAAATCATTTTAAATTGAGACTGACTAATGGTTGTCTTTGCAGGAGGACCTGTTTCAGCAGCCAGGCCTCAGATCTGAATTTGAGCAAATTCGAGATTGTTTGGACAAAGGAATGCATGATACCCTCTGTATCCTTTTAGACTGATGTCCGGCAAGGCTCGCTGTGCCTTAGGCATCGGAACTGGAAAATATTTCATCAGTCTTCTGTGCTGCACTGTGGTTTTTAAACTACCGTCTCTCATCTCGGGGTAGCCGAGATCTGCAGTCCGACTGCCAGGGGAAGCAGCTTGCTGTGCTTGCCTCTTCCTTAACCGTCTTCGGGTCAGTTGGCAGCAACCACTCGGTGGCAGAAGCCTTGCTGCTCTTCCTAGAAAGCCTGCCCGAGCCGGTCATCTGTTACAGGTTCTACAGCAGCTGTCTGGAGAGTGCCAGCAGCTACCTGCTGAGCAGCCAGGTACTGCCGGAGGGGAGGCAGTGCTTTGCGCCAGACCAGTAACGGGGTTTTGCTCTCAGCACCTTAATCATCTGGTAACACAAAGGGTCTGGAACTGCTGCTTCTTGGTTATTAAGAGCTGCTGGTATTTGCAGTGATGTCTTGGGTAAAGCTGCTCAGCTGCTGCCATGTCTTCAATATAAATGGTGTTTTTCTTTCCCCTCCCCAGATTATCTCTAACCTGCCAGGCTGCCACAAAAAAGTATTTGAGTATCTAATGGCATTTCTACGAGAACTACTGAAAAATTCAGGGAAAAACCACTTGGATGTGAATATTCTTGGTAAGGCGAGCAAAATAACCGTTCTGTTCAGAGGGGCTGTGCAGTTTGTGTAACAGATTTCTTCAGAGTATGGTCATGGCCCCCCCCGTCCTGATGCCTTTAATAGAGAATAAAGAGTCTGTAGAAAACCGGTCACTGCAGTAGCCTGAGAAGGGTTGACTCAGATCCGTGGGCCATCAGCTCTACCTGACCCCTGGAGCCAGGCGCTCTCCCTCTGACGGGCTGGGGTTGGTGGCATTGCCCCCGGCACTGCAGCTGCTGCTGGGCTCTTACTGTGTGGCTGTGGCTTTTGTTTTAATGCAGCGAGTGTGTTTGGGGGCTTGTTACTTCGACCTCCTCCTGGCCATCCCACACCTGACATAGCCGAGAAGAGGAAAGCTCAGCACTTTATCCATCAGTTCCTCTTGAGAGAAGACAATTCACCGTGAATTTCAGACGCAGCTGATTTTTAGATATCAAATTACTGTAAAAAAATTTCTCTGTACAGTCTATTTTTTTTTTTTCATCACAGTATTTTATACAATCTCTTGCTTCTGAAGGCGCAGATCAGGCCGTTTGACCCAGGTGTCACTGTTTAAGGTGTAAAGTGCAGCGAATTTCTAAATAAGCTGTATGTAGACAAGCAGAAATCTACCCGCTGATCTTTACACTGTATTTTATTTATCTTGTATTAAAATTCGGAAGTTTTAACTCCTTGTTATTTAAATAAAAAGATCTTGGTGCATTTTTCCAGCCTCGGCCTGTTTTCCCTGCCAGCCGCTTGAGGCTCCCGGTTTGCTGACGCTGGTTTAAGTCCCGGTGGAGAAGGCCGGGGGCAGCCCCTTCCACGGCGCGACGCGGCCTTGGCAGCCCGTTCGCGACCTGGGGCCGGAGCTGCGCCCGTCTTCTTCCCCGGCCGGGGCCGCTGCTCGCGGCGCTCGGCCGCGGCTCCGGTCGGCGCGCGGGGTCCCCA
>JAAGNO010005237.1:23936-37433 GCA_033439905.1 Ceryle rudis | reverse complement strand
TTTACCTCAAAAGGTTGGACTAGATGATCCTTGAAGTCCCTTCCAATCTGGTATTCTTTGATTTTATGATAATTACCCTGATGGAAGACAAAATGTGACTGCAGGAAAGACATGCACCAGTATTTTTAATACACAGCACTCAACAATACTGTTTACTGAACAACACTGTTCACTGGGTTATATTGAAACAGTGAAGTAAAAAATATTTTTCTATTTGAAACTAACATTAATAAGGAAGTCATGCAGAAGCTGTGATATTATCTAAAAGAGTAGGTCGCCTTTACTCTTGTTAACAAGTCAGACACAAGAGGATATGACTGACCATGATTTTCATAACTTGTCTCACTCAAAAGGAGAACAATGAAGTAACATAATTATTTCCAGGTATCATAAATGTACTTTCTAGCTTGTATTCCAGATACAGAGGGAAAATGAAAACAGGATTAATTTAAAAATGATGTGCATTTGTCACAATGCTATGCTAAAGAATTCTTCACACTATCCTGCCTTCAGACTTTTGTAGAAATACCGCCCTTTGAAGTTTAAAATAAAAGTGCTCTATAGTTGATCATCAATTTCTTCTTATTCTTTCCTTATGCTATCTCCACTGATATTGTTCCAAAATACGCATTTCTCTACCTTTGTAAAGGGAAAGATTTTTAATTTTTATGTGAACCTGGGATCATAATTAAGGCTATTTACATCACTGTAATTGCATGCTGGCACATATGAAACCTTTATACATTCTTTAGGCAATGGCTGCTCATAGCTAGCATGAATTACAAAATCAGAGTAGGAAAAAATTTCCCAACAATATGAAGCAAAGTGTAAAAGCATTAAAAATTGCCTTTTTGAAACTTACCCTGTTCTGACCCTAAGAATAAGAAGTAAAGAATTCTTTCCAGATCATATTCTTAAATTATGACACAAAACTAAGCAAACATTATATTCTCTTTAGTCTAGTTGTGCTGGTAATTAAACATATTCAGATAATATTTGCTGGCAGCAGCAATCAGACATGTAAACTAGTCTGTGATGAACTCTGTGGTGATACCTATTTCTAGAACTCTAGTGTAGTGACAGGAAGCATGATGGGTCCTCTGGATCATCTTTCTCTCACAATTTCAAAACACATAGGGAAAAGTTTTGCTTAATGACCTCATAATTATCCAAAAGTGAGCAGAAATTACTTTTCTTTGCTGTCAAAAGATCTGGTCTTCAAATTGAATTATCAATTCAACAGATAAAATAAACAGTTCCTGACAGGCAGTACCCAGTGTAACCTCTGACAACCATACACCTGCTTTGAATTTCCAAACTGGCTCAATTGTGTCTAGTTAAGAGAGCTCCCTATCTGCTCTATTTTGTGGTATGAATGTACTAGCTGATTAAAATGGCACAGAAATCTTAAAACAGTTCTATTTAAACAAAGGTAAGTCTTCTCCCTCAGCCTTCTGTCAGTCCGTCTAAGGACTTCCTAATTTTATACTGATTTTTTTCTATCTTTCTTTCTCCTACATTAATAATATTGTAGAAAATATCCTAGGTGATTAATCATACAGTGTATGACTGGATAAAGAAGCGCAGAGCCAAGTGCAACAGTTTTGCTTTCTTAAAAATGATGCAATAATTAAAAGCTTGGAGGAAAATCAATATTTTCTTCTTAATGCATCTTATTTATCTTATTCCTCTTTTACAGAAACTTAAACTGTCAACTATCATTTAAGATGGCTGCCTCTAAGCAAAGGCTTCACACAATAGTTTTAAAAGACACCATGTATTTATCCTTTAATTTCTTTTCAATCACTGAGGGTTTAAACATTCTTAAATCAAACACTGGTGAAACAATTTAAATGCTTCTTTTTTTATAAATGTAGTTAAAAAGACACTGTATTGTTGGAGTTTATATTCACCTGTGAAAGTGAGAACATTTCATCTGCACTCGTACTTATGGTATTGTTTTCTATTTTATATGACAAAGGAAGAACCTTTATAATTTTGGCAATGTTTTTCACAAACTGTTTCACACAATGATTCAGACAAAATTTTTTCTTTCACATTAGTTCAGTCTGTATATCTCTCTCACTTTTGACAGGATGCTTGCTTTGTGTCTGTGCTTCTTAGGGACACCTAACAGAAAATGATTATGAGAGGACATCTTAGCTAGAAGTTATGTTAGTCTGTGACTAAGATTCTCTCTCTTGCTTATCAAGTGGATCAAGCTACACAGTGTCCACTTCCCCCTTTTCATGCATCTTCAGGTATTTCAAACCTCACAATTCTGTCTGCAAGATCCTTCTTCCTGATGGACCATTTACCATCCAGGTTCATGAAATAAAATTTTGGACAGGTGAAATCATTCAGGACAAAGATACAAGATAGTAGACAGCCAGAGAGTTATTTCACTCACAATAATACAGTTAAGATAAACAGCATGGAATGGGAAAATGAGAAGAGTAAATTTTTTTCATTTTTATTTTTTCACACAGGATATCCAGGTCCAAGGAACCTCATATGGAAAGTATGGGAGACAAGAGAGACTAAGAGACTCAGGAATGAATTATTGCCAGTCTGTCAGCAACACAGACATTTTCCCTTTTCTATCCCTTATTCATCATCATAGAGTATCCTGAGTTGGAAGGAACCTTAAAGATCATCTAATTCCAACCCTCTTGCCATGGGCAGAGACACCTCCCACTAGACCAGGTTGCTCCAAAAAGCATGTTATATTCCTTTTATAAAAGTAAATGGGCACAAAACGTTATATTACTGCCTGAACAGCTCTAGCATAAGCAGAGAAAATGGTCACTTTTCTTTCAATGCAAGCACCTTGTAATTCATTGTAATATCCCACCTCTCCACCCTCCTTATCAAAAAAAAAGAAAAAAAAAAAAGGCGTTAATACAGACACAGCATCATTAGCAGTAAGACTCTAAAGAGACATTATTTTATAAATATGTAAATTGGAAACTGTCCATAACTTCTGATTAATGGCTTCAACAGTCACAATCATTCTTACATTTGAGAAATCAAAGTACCGTTTTATGTATATTTCATTTTTAGTATCTGCTGTATTGAAGTTAAATAATATTCAGTTTACTAAATGCTGCGGTTGCTTCCTACTGATTCTGCTTCAAGAGCACCTGGAGGTTACTCTGTACTAAGCATAATATACAAACTTGTTATAATCAAAACTGACTACAGTTCAGTGGTATTCAGTGGTCATTTACAAGCAATGCGTAGGTTTTTTTCCACTGATCCTCTTTACACATAGTACAGATTTTTATGTTCTGCTATTTCACTTTAATACAGCCATTACCAAGAATATCATACCCAAGGCTCTTTTTTTATGAATAAAATTCTTCTTTCCTTAGATAAAACTGTTCAAAGAATGCAATGACCAGTATTTTATGAAAAAGCAATAAATTTGTAATCTGTAACCGAAATAAAGAACTGCTGTTTAGAATGAAAATGCATAAAAGGGCACTTTTAAACCTCCACTTATTGCTCTCTGCTGTCAGAATAAATTTATCCAAATATCTTTCTGGTCTTCTAAAATGATGGCAAATACTTGCCAGCTGGAGGTGGAAATAAAAGTTGTTAAACTAAAGGTAACAGTCATACAGTGGCTAAATGCAGACGGTTCCAAAACTGTAGCACCAGCTTCAGCATGGGCCAAGAAAAGAGTCTGCTGAAAGTGCTTTCATCCTTGAACACTGATGCCCCACTGAAACTGCCAAAGGGCTGACAAGGTCATTGTTTTCAGTCCAGTCTCAAAATGATAAGTGACAATACTGTCTTTCTGTAGGAATGACAGCAACAAAGAAAAACTTAAAAGGCTATGCATGAACATTTTTCAGGCACAGAGGCTTTGAGAGGTGTGTTGGCTAGACAGAGTACAAAAGTGAGCCATATGATGTCACTGGGAAACTTACTGTGTATATTGTGTGAGAAATAATTATGCTTTACTGATAAACCTGTTTGATTCCCTCCCTGAAAACTGGCTTATATTTTTAAATGGCACGTCCACTTGAGACTCATTGGAAGGAATGTCAAAAAGGAAATAGATTGTCATTTTTCTGAGGGTTCTTCTGTTGGTTTTTTGATCTTCTTTTTTTGCCTAATAATAAAAGCCACTCCACTGCTCAGCTCTAACACACGGAATTTTGTAACATGCTTGGTGGGATTAGGGAAAAAAGCTTTTGGTGCATTTACAGACTCATCATAATCCATACACTAAACCTGGCCCCACACAAGGTTAGGAAAAACCTGGAGACCATTACAGTACGATAACTTGATAAACTTTATCATTTATTTGAATCAGCTGTGTGAGAATAACAGTATGTTTGAAGATATCTGCAAGTCAGACCTTGGACATCCTTATATAAAATAATGTCAAAACTGAACCTTCACTGGCTGACAGCAAACATAATGCAAGTTATCACTGATCATAAAGGACATTTTCTGGTATCACAGTCATGATCACCATAAAAAAGTCAGTAACTAAGTAACAGAAGTGTATGTGAGATACCAGTTTTCCCTCCACATGTTCAAAATAGGAGGTAAAAATAGTGACTGTGCATGTCAAACAAAAAAATCAAAACCTGGTGTTTAATGAAACTAAAACGTGTTCTCTGCATATCTAATTCAAGTGCAGTGTCTTCCTTAAAGAAATAACAGTTTGTTAGAGCTCAGGAATGACAGGGCACAATCTGGGACATGCCATGGGTACATCACAACTGGTGTACTCCCTGACTGCCATCCCACCACTTGTCACTTGTGCACCTGGCAGCTCCTGACAGGATGAGCAAAGGGTGCTGATTGAGATGCTCATGTCTGGCATTGGCGCTGCTTGCCCAGGGTAGTGATGGTAATGCAGCAGTTTCAAGCCAGATGCACAGGCATGTTCTGGCTGGAATATTTGTCTCCAGATAGGGTGTCAATTTCTGTCTGCTGTCATCATCACACAGGGAAGTAAGGAGAGGAAGAGTGAAAGGAGACAGCATGAAGTCTCTATGCCCATTTACATTTTGCCAACAGAAGATAGATATAATGTTGACCAAAACATTACTGCAGACCTCCCTCTGAATGATTACAAAGCTATTATTTTCCTAGGAAACTAGTGGTTACCCCTCCACATCCTGTAGCTCACTTCTGCTTTATGTCATGCTTGGAAGTTTTCTCATGGAATAATGAAATGCTTCACTGTTCCCACAGAAAAGCCTTGTTAGTTGTAATGGTTGTCCATTCTAGTTGCTCCTGTGTGTTCAGTCCCAGTGATCTCTCATTAAGCATTCAAATCATAACCATGTGTTACAGCTGGCTGCTCCTGGCAAGAGGACAGGAGCATGAAGCAGCTTAGAAAGCAAACTCCTTCTCTCCCCTTCACAGTGTTTGCCCAAGCCAAAACGGGATTAGGCAGAGAAGAACCTGCATTATCCCAAGGTGCCAGGTTTCTGCCACCTATATTACACATTAGCATTTATTTGCCATTTCCTGTTGGCCATTTATTTGCCAACCTCTCTTCAAATAGTACTTCTTAGACAATACTATATATAATGTACATCCCCTGCAAACTGGCTTGCAGAAATATATAGATACAAGTCTTCTCTTACATTTGAAAAGTCATCTGTTCTACACATGCAAAAGGGAAGACTGGGTGCAGTGGATAGCTAATATCAAATTATTACAGCAGCTAGACTTTTAGGTTTCTATAGCATCATTAACAGGGGGTGTGTGAGTAAGAGCATGGACACATAAGAAATAGATAAAGATGTAATTTGGGTGTGAAACAAGATGCATTGCAACATGGTAACAGAGACTGGGGTACTCGTGCAATTGCACTCCATGCTTTAGAAATGAGACAAAGGTCATAACGTATTCTGGAGCTTCTACGACCAAAGATGTTCCCATTTAATCTAAAACTGTACATCTCTTTTAGATTAGCTACACAGATCACCTCTTTACCCTACTCTCTGGAGGGAGTCTATACCAGAAGCTTTGTGAAAGGATGTCTGTACAGCATTTTTCTGGTGAAATGTTACAATTCATTTAAACACTCAATCTTGTTTTCCTACTGTAAAGTAGTCGCAGTGTTGTCAGCTCTCACAAGTCTACTCTAATGGTTTCTGCATTTCTAAAGTCTCAGATGTGGCAATTTTGTCTCACTTGAGAATTTTAGCCCACATGTAAAGAAGAACTAGGATTTTTTTATCATCCGGCAGCAGAGTGTGTATACATGTATGTGACCCCTATGAGACCTAACTGCAACACCAAAGAAGACTGATTAAATTTATCTATGAAAGGATATTACAGTTTTTGAATGTTCAGATCTGAACTGGCTGATCGTTACCCTTATTTAACTAATCAGTCCAAGTTTTGTGGCTCTTAAACCCAGTAAGTAGGGCAGAAACAATATTTTGTACTGCCTTTCCATAGGAAGAAAACAAGAAATGTTATGGTGATACCTTTTGAAGCTGAATTACTACAATGCCTAATCAGTCACACACAGGAAAGAATCTCTGAAGTTGCACCAACTGCAAAGGAAACATACATGAATGAATGAATAAGCAAAGCTTCCCGCCGCCCTTGGAGAATTTCTGCTAAAAATCCATGTGGATTTAATAGCTGGACTTGCTGTTAAGCTTCATTATATTATGTTCAGCACATAATAAAAGCAGAGTATTGAATAGAGCAATGAGAAATTTATGCTTTGACACAACTTGTGTGCTTTGACACAACTTATGTTTCAAAATGAATGTTCTTATGCTGTGAAAATCACTTTGTTTTCATCAAACAATATAAACTATGTGACATTAATACAAAAAAAAATAACAGCTTGGTTAACTTTTTCTTAGAGGAACGAAAACCAGGATGATGGTCATGATAATGATTACTATTTTTTTTAGGTAGTTGATATTTTTCTATGTGTGACTAGGGATTGATAGGTTTATCTGAAATTCTTTATAGGAAGTGCCTTATTTAACAGGTTATATCTTCATCTTTTGGATGAACATGACCAAAGGACCTGTCTGCCTGTAGTCCAGCTTCTCCTCAGATCCTTTGAAGTCACCCATGGAGCTTGCAGGCACAAGAGCAGGTTCAGCTTCAAGCCTTTTTGACAGAGGTCAAAACATTGCAGTACCTCAGCCACACTTGTGGCCATAAGAAAGCTTTCAAAAGAGAATATACTTTGACCTGTGCTCCCAGGTAAAAGAAAAAAGGAGCTCAGTTTCTCCATCAGCAGCAGACTCAATCTGGAAGTTTCAGATGCAAGGACTATTTCTAAGGCTGTGCAAGCTTGGGCTCAGAACATTGCCCAAGTGGAGAGGTGCTCCTAGTGCTATTCTGCCTCTGCAGCTATTGCTGGAAAGACTCCACCACTCTCTGCTCTACAATGCCCCTGCAAAACTCTCACTCTTCTCAGCAATAACTGAAGGAAGTTAGTAATAGTGTCCCTGGACTGAATTTTTTCTTGTTTTCAAGACCAGCAAAGCCCTTCCTGGCCTGTCCCTGTTTAACAATGGAGATACCGTGATGGTGTCATTTCTACCTGGGCTAGGCCAGTATCCCTTAAGTTTTCCTTTATTAGAAGTTTATACTACAGGACAAAGATGCTGGGACAACTGCAGCAATTAGAAAGGCAAGGACTAAGACTTCTTCACCTTTTAGATCTGGATATCTATAAATGGTATCTACTCTATGGAGAGCAATATTCAGTTAGAAAGATGAGAAAACTTTACTCTTAACTCATGTGTCCTCTTTTCTCTTGAGGGTGTTCTCCCCAGTGCAGCTGAGTGTCCCTGAACTTGTATGGTGCAAAGTCATAAACAATGTCATTAATCATGTACAGGCCATGGTTATCACTCTAGCATACAACAGTTGTACTGAGATGAAGAGAGTCTGCTCTATATTACTTCCAATCTTAAGGGAATGGTATGTCTTTTTTTCTTAATAACATTATTTTTTTTCTTGGTTTCATATTCTGTGCAACTGCACTAACCCAAAGCACATGAGAATTTCATTCTCCTGCTATTTTCAATCAAAAATTATTTCAGAACAAAACAAACCTTGATTAACTTCTATTGAGGTAACTTCAAGTAGTCTAAGGGATGATGGCCCACTGAATCTTTCATGAGGAAATTAGTATTAGGAAAGTAAATGATGCATTTTGGCTCCAGCCAGAATATTTTAGATGAGTTTGCCCTGAAGGAAGTCAAGGAAGGAGAAAGTATAAACTGACAGTTTTCTGATACTTAAAGCAATTTCACTGAAGGACATTTTTTGGGTATTACATGAAGCCTGAAAACCTCCCCCTTGCCAGCAAAAGTACTAGCTGTAGAGAACTGACTGCAAACTGTTGTCCTTCTCTTTTCATTGTTATGTAACTATTACAAAAGACCCTAAGACAGGGTGTAATTCAAATGTGTTTTCCCAATTTTCTTCAGAGTTGATTTTCTCTGTTAAGGAACTTGCTGTTGAACCATTAGTTACAACCATATGATTTCCAAGACAGAAAAATTTTAAAAAGAATCACTCTCAGTGGCAAGAATAGAAGTAGAGATCATTCATGTCAGTATTTATTTGTGTAGTAACACTCCTGTTTGTATGACATGCATTCCGCAACATTAAAAACCAAAGCTATCATCAAATAAATTAGTTATGAATTCAAACACAAATTTAAAAAAAAAAAAAATCCTGTTTTTTTTTTAAAAACCACTAAGAAAAGCTATCAAATGCCTAAAATAGGTTTAAAAATTCATAGCAGTGGCAAATCTTTAAGTCAAAGAATTAAGTGCATTTTGGAAATTATCAATGTTATGTATGAATACTTCTCTTTCGCTCTCTCTTCTGTGTCTTTTCAAAAAGGTAATAAATAGATACAATTCTACGTTTCAGAGGGTATGTTTCATAGAATGGTTTGAGTTGCAAGGGACCTTTGGAGGTCATCTAGTGCAACCACTGTACAGTGAGCAGGGACATCTACCACTAGATCAGGCTGTTCAGAGGCCCATCCAACCTGAATGTGAATGTTTCCAGGGATGAGGCTTCTACCACCTCTCTGGGCAACCTGTGCAAGCATACTGTAGCTATTGGAAGTAGTCTGGAAAAAATTCCCTTTACCATCTCTTAGCATTGAAGATAACCCTTCAGTGAACAATTAAAACCAACCAACCAAAAAACAAACAAACAAACAAACCTTTGAATTATCTTTTGTTGCTAGTCATACTCTTCTTGTGGCAACAGTTATCTTGATGTAGGCAAATGAACGCATGAGTTTTATATTCAGGCATTAAATTTGTTGACAGAGATTCTTGCTTTCCCAAAGCTATACTTCATCATATTTGTGATCACTAAGAGTAACTATTTTATGGACACATCTGCATTAGGGTAGTTCTGCAAGTCACAGTAATGAAAATGGCTACTGGATGAAGCCATTTGTTAGAAATCTGAGAAGTGTGAAACTGTAAATTGTTTTTAATTTTCTTCCTCTCCTTTTATTAGACTTTAGGTATGTGCATTTATACACTTAAGATGAATAAATGCTATGACAATTAAGAAAAAGAAAAAAATAAAAAAGTGAACTAAAATCAAATTTTCTCACAGGATATCCTTCAAAATATCTATTCAAAATAGGATTCTCACACCTGTATGAATATCTGTAGGACTGGGCAGAAAAGGTTCCAAAGACACCATAGTTTCTCAGACATAAAATAAGATCTGACCATCTCCAAGCACAGCTGTGAGCTGCTGGTTTAGTATGTCTGCAGTCAGGTGAAAGGTTATATACATAATCAACTGAAAACTGAGAGGTTTTCAATAACAATTTGTCAGCCTTAGGGTTACTCTGAAGCACTCTTCACATCACTAGATGAAGAGTTCAAATGGCCAGATGACCTGATCAAATTGCCCTTGCTGCTGAATTCTCAAAGCTTAAATTATCTGTGTCATCAGTACTTCACTGTACTTAATCTTTTGTTTATTTCAGACCACTGCTATACTGGCTGCAAAATTATGATTAAACTTGCCTGCAAGTGCAGGTTCAATGAACACAACAGAATCTTCTTGGGCTATTAATGTGCATTACAAAGTTTCACAGTTCTGTTTGAGGAATAGAATTTACTTTCTTTTTAACAACAGAATGAATTACTACAATCAAAAAATATTATGTTAAACTGTTAGTAAATCATGAAATGGTAAGAATTTACAAACATTGGATTACCCTCTTCTGCACACCAAAATCAAATCCACTAGGGCGGCTCTGTAAGGGAAATAGAGTAAGATCTTGATAATACTCCCCTTGAAGGCAAGACTACTACTGATAACAGTCTGCTAGGAAGTAGATGAAGCCTGAAGAACAATTGCCAACACTATCCATGAATTACACTATCATTTAATGTGACTGAGATGATCTAAACCTTCATTTGCAGTTAGCCATATTTCTTTCAAAATTTTGTTAGGCACTTAGCTTCATGTTCTTGGGTCACAGGAGCCAATCTCTGATGCTAAAATAAATCCCTTTCACTAGTTTGTTTTAAATGACACAGGAAGGAGGTTAAGTGGATGGGGATTTTTTTTTAAGATATGAACAAAAAGCTCCTGTTTTTCACCATTTTAATAATATATAGAAAGGGTTGTGTTTTAAATCTTACCTGTAGAGAAAACTGAGTGCAGGCAAGCCATTCCTCAAAGAACTTGAACTTTGAAACACTTAACAAGAGGGCTTTTGTATGAAAGGCAACTGTGTGTCCATGCAGACAGCTTGAAAACCTATTTGTTAAAATACATGAAAATGTGATCGCTTGTGCTTAACTTCCTTCAATCTTGCTTGCCTCAATGGTATTTTAAGTACTCTACAGTATGGAGCCATAAAGTGTCGAAAGGGCAAAGTCATGTGTACATAGCAAAATAAGAAAAAGATGAAACCTTATTTCTGGAGCCAGCAGAATCAAAGCTGTGCTTTTTACTACAGGAATGCTAGACCCAGACTCAAATTTCTAGCCTGTGCACAAAAACAAGCTAATAGCTATATAGAGTTCTTAATCATGCATGAGTATGTTATTACTGATATTAAGGATTTCTTGATGAGATCTCTTTTTTTTTTTTTTTTTTTTCCCTTTTATATTCTCTTCTGTACTAGTAATTAACTAACTGAAGATAAGGGTAGGCGGTTGCATGCTTGTTTTGTTCTGACATGACTTGGGAACTTAGCACAGTTAGTACTCGCATCTGCTTTCACCTTTGTGGTGCTATCTGTCTCCCATTTCTCCAAAAATCCAAAACAGATTTGAAAAACTTGATGTAAAATTGGAATATAACACCTTTCATCTTAAAGGTCTTTTCCAACCAAAACAATTCTATGATTTTATGATTCTATGTTATTTAACACTTTCATGCATGATGACCCAGATATCAGATTCTGTGTTTTGAGCATCGTGACATAAAAGATGCTCTCACTCCTAAGGAAGAAAAGACATTTCTTTCCCACAGAGAAGTCTCGGTGAAAATCTCAGAGGGTGAAAACCAGGTCTCATATTCTCTTTCCTTTCATTTACTCAAAATATAGATGGGAGCAGCAGCAGAGAGGGGCATGAGATACAACTCTCATGGTAACATAAATTTTTCTGTCTAAAGGACTATCAACATTATAAAGAATCAATATAGTTCAGGAGTCAGCCTCAAAACCCTTGATAACCTTAACAGTTATCTTATGGGAGTTGATGTATTTCCTGAAGAAATTTGACACATCTTTTCAGGCAGATATTAATACTCTTTCATACATCAGCCACTTTCCTTGACACTTTATTTGCCATCTCTGTGGTGTTTATAAAAGTTCAAAGATAGTATCACAACAAATACAACTAATGGCACTGGAGATACTTTTAAATCTTGGGAGGAATAAATTATAAGTGTCAGAGTAAACTGAAAATAATGGGACAGAAGCTGAATGCCTGAACACAAATAGGTACAGTTAGTATTAGAAGACTATCCAGTCAAATATTGAAGCAAATAACCCTCTGGCTGAAGGCTAATTGCTTCCCTGTCATCATACTATCCCAAGTTTGGAAAAATATATAAAATCCTCTCAAAAAATCGATGGGTGAGATGAGGCTGAGCCAGCTGCAGTTACTTGGTTTAAAACAGGTAGTGACCTGAAGAAATATAAAAGATTTACCTTTCAGGACGGCAGAAAGGATTAAGGCTTTTATCTATATATGAGTCACTGAGAAAGGATCTCCTAAATTCTGTATGTCCTCAGGGATAGATAAAATATTCCTTTTTTCCATCCTTCCTTTTCAGTCAATCAGATGCTGTTTTCTTTGCTACCTGAGTTTAAAGTCCCTTCTGAAAGGGAGTAGCCAGAGTTAGCCCATTTATAACTAAGCCAGCTTTGCTTTCTCTCTTCACTAAAGCTGAGGGTGAATGCACTGCTGTTCCACTACTTCTCTTCAAGGATGTGGCATGTTACTCATCCCAGAAGTGAATCCTCTTTGAGAAAAGGTGATGCTGTTCAGTGCCCAAATGCAGGGGAGAGAATCACAGAATCATAGAATGGTTTGAGTTTGAATAGGTCTTTAAAGATCAGCTACTCCAACACCCTTGTCATGAGCAGGGACATCTTCAGCTAGATCAGGTTGCTCAGAGTGACCTGAACTCTGCTGCTAAAAGTAGAAGGGGTGGCTACAGACTTGTTTTTCTTAGTAGCAGCCTTGTTCTTAGTAGGACAGTATGGACGGAGGGAATAACTCCAAAGAAACTGGACATTCAGGTAACAGCAACTTACTTAATGAATAAGGCTCCTGGGGAGACTAATGCCAGCAAAGATTCTGTAGCACTATCTTTACACTTAGCCTGAAAGGAAAGTCCTATATAAATTCTCATTTCCTTGTCTATTCTTGTTCGAAAAATGTCAGTGGTCTTATGAGACCAGACTTAAACATGGAGTATCAATGAGTAAGAGGAAACAAAAAAAAGCAAAACAATAAAACAAAACAGTAAACCCTCTAGCCTGAAGCAGTATCAACTGAACTGTGATCTCTACTTACCCTGCAGGAAAATGGAAAGCCAGAAATTTTTCTCCTGCTTAATGACATTGCCTGGCATCTTGCAACTTCAAAAAACAACAAGGAAAGCAAATATATCAAGAAAATAACAGATTTATCCTGCAAAACTGGATGGACTGTCAGACTCCAAACTGTTCTCTAGTTCCATTTTTCTAGTCTGCATTAACTTTGCTTAATGCCTTCCTCACTGCAGCTATGGACCCTATTGCGAGGACCTTCAGAAGCTGAGGACTTCCCAAAATTTGTACATAAAGAAGGAATGCAGTAATTTGGATATCAATATATTTAAGAAGTTGTACCTTTTCCTAAAGAATATTTCTGCAGAGGTATAGTTAATATTTTCATTATGAAGGGAGTATTAGCAGATTAATAGCATATTTAGAGATGGAATGCAGAAAGTAGGGCTAAGAAAGAATCTTCTCTGCCTATTTTT
>JAAGNO010005231.1:0-45962 GCA_033439905.1 Ceryle rudis | reverse complement strand
GGGGGGGGGGGAGGGGGTTGGAAGGGTCTCCCAGAGCAGAGGGACCAGCAGCACAGTGTCCAGGTGGGTTTGGAATCTCTTCAGAGAAGGATACTCCACAACCTCTCTGGGAAGCCCAGGCCAGGCTCTGCCACCCTCACAGGAAAGAAGTTTTTCCTCCTGTTTGGATGGATTCCTTCTTGGGTTCCTGTTCATGCCCCTTGCCCCTTGTCCTATCACTGGGCACCACTGAAAAGAGTCTGGTCCCATCCTTCTAATCCCCACCCTTTAGCTATTTATAAGCATTGAGAAGATCCCCTCTCAGTCTTCTCTTCTCCAGGCCAAACAGCCCCAAGTCCTCTGAGGTGTCCTGCTGATGAGCTGTGTCAGAGAGAGGTGGTACCAAAGGACCTATTATTGTAGTTATTGATAAAAAAACCCCTTTACCTGTGAACCCAGAGCACAGCATGACAGCAGCTCCGAAGAATTGGGAGCAGGGTTAAATACACGTCCCAGCAGAGGATGGCAGGAGCTGCCCTTTGGCTGCCCGTATTTCTAACTTGTCCTTGCACAGAGGGGCTACAAGGCAAGGAAGTTTCTGCTTCTTGTGCAGTGACGAATGGCCTGGCCAGGTAACAAATTCCAGGCTGGAATATGCCTCCTCAGCAGCCCCACATGTGATTGCAGTGGACATTGCATTAATTTGTGAAATGTCGCTTTTAAATTGGTTTTACAGTTCACTGGGAGTGTGAGGCAGCAGCCTCAGAAGCAAGCGCCGCTTGCAGACGGCCAGAGGAAATAGTGCTAGAAAATGGTCTCTGCTGCTGACCCCCCACGACTGGGTCTGGCAGCAAGGAGCAGGGACCAAGTTGGGTGTGAGTTAATAGACACATATACGGTGTGAGCAAAGAGCATGCTGGATGCGGTCAGGAAACAATACACAAGTGCATGCAAGCAGGATGCTGAAAATTACTCCTGCTAAATTCTTTGTTTCTATTGCCTGAATTTCACCAATGCTGCAGGACAAGACTTTGCTTCCAAAAGTGCCAGGCAGAAACTGTGCCCAGAGTGGCTATAGAGATTAAGGGACGCTGAACTGCGGGATGGCTGGTCTGTGGGGCTGGTGGAGGCAGCTCTCAGACAAACTCAAGTTGCCCAGAGAGGTGGTCATTGCCCCATCCCTGGAACTACTCCAGGTCAAGTTGGCTGGGGCTCTGAGTAAACTACTCTAGTTGCAGATGTCCCTGCTCACTGCAGGGGGGTTGGACCAGATGACCCTTCCAACCCAATTCATTCTATTATTCTATGATTCTATAAGTCAAGGGGCTCAGCAGGATGCTTGGGAGTTGCAGGGATCATAAAGGGCTCAAGAACCTGAACCAAGGCCATGGAAAGTCCTTCTGGTTTAGAGGAGATAAGCACCGCCCATGAGTAACAAATGTCAAATAGAAGAAATGACCCAAAGGACACAAGGTCCACAATACACTTCTGCACAAACCCTGAAGAATCCAGTTTACTCCTCTCCTATCTGAAAGAAAGGCCCTTTCCCTGCTGAGAAGGTAAACGTTTGCTCTGGTTATGTGTTTATGAAGGTTTGGCAGCTGCCAGGCTCAGGAACAAGCCTGTGCTGCCTGTGTGTGCCATCAGCATTCCCTGGACTGCAGGTTGAGCTGGTCCCTGCTGCACCCTGAGGTTGAATGCCATCAGGTTCAAGTGTGGTCACACATCAGACATGCCTGCAAAATGCAACAGCTTCCTATCCCACAGATCTGCACGTTCAGCTGCTGACTTTAGGGATAAAGTAGGTCCCTTACTACATTTTGCCCCTGTTAGCACAGCATAGTCACTGCAGCAGCAATTTCAGGGGAGGAGCTGCCTCCCTTCCCATCGCTGTGTCCCACTGATGAGATGAGCTATGGCTCCTCTTCATCCCTAGACCTGAGGTGGGCTTGCTGAGCTGACACCCAGCAAACAAGCAAGCAAAGAAAACAAAAATCCCAAACAAAGCAAAAGAAAGAAACCAAATGTCTTTATTTCTGTCATGTGGGTTTTGGTTTTTTTTCGACCTGGAAAATGAATTAGTACCTCTAAGCCCAGAATCCCACAAGGGTAGTAATGGCAAGTCACTTTTTGGAGAGAAATCACACTTGGAGAGACAAATATCTGCAGCATGTCTGCATGGGCAGGATTCATGCCCAGGAGCCGCCAGCCTCTTCCAGCCCCTTTGAGCCACCCGAAGGCTTTGAGAGACCTTGGCACCAGTTTGCTGATTCCTCCTCACTTGTGTTTTATTTTATTTTTTTTCCTCTCAATCAGACCCTGCTCTCGGGAATCATTTGCTCTTTATTCTAATATGTCTCTTAACAGGCAAGAGGCTGAGCTGATCTCCATGTGATGTGTCTATCATCTCAGTCCAGGCATTTTAATTTACACTGCAGTAAAAAATTTGGCACCCAACATTTTCAACTTTGAGCCACAATGGAGAGGCTGTGCCAAAGGTTTTGACTGTTCTCGTTTCCCTCTTCCATTTGGGGGGTTGTGCGCATGATGGAAGAAGGACATTGGAAAGAAAACCCCCAGAATCTAGGATGACAGTTTTTAATCACATCAGCCCAGGATTGCATTGCTGGCATGACTCTCCCGAATGACTCTCTGTCTGTCTGTCCAGAGGAGCTTTGCAGCATGCAGGAATATAGATGATCTATCCTAAAGCATTGACAGAGGCTGTTTCACTTTAGGGCTAGTAGAAAATACGGGTTGCTTTGCTTGAAGAAGTTGCTCTGATACAGGGGGGCTCCTCAGCCCCCTTGGGGAGCCTTTGGAGCTGTGTTGGAGAACCTTCTGATGGACGGATGGGGCTCAGGGGGTCCCAGGGGCCTTTCTCCTTCCTCTCCTCTCCGCCTCTGAGTGAGCTGCGGGTTGGTGCAGCCCCACGCTGAGCTCCAGGAGCCAAGCAGCCGAGGGGACTCCTCTGCTGCTGCAATGCAGGGCTGAGTGCAGGTTGCAGAAAACGAAGGACATACAGACACTGCAGAACCAGGTCCGGAGGCTGGAGGAGAGGATCAGAGCCCAGCCAGGCACAGCTTTCGCTTTCCCGTCTGTCTCCCTTTGCGTCCAGTTTAAGTCAATGCCATCCATAAACAACAGCCAGCAAAGGGCACCTCGGGCACTATCACATTTAGGAGGTGAAGAGGCACGAAGGCAACCAGGACTGATTTACACTGTCCTACATTGCTTACCTAATGCTTTGGCAAGAAACTGGAGCCAATTCAGCACTGTTTATCCCCAAAACAGCTATTGCCTTTGCCAGGTAATGTCTGGGGAGAGTCACCTCTCCACCCTCCTGGGGCCATTCCTGCTTTGCTTTTCAGGGAGGTAGCACTAATTCAGCTAGGCACAGGGAAAATGCACTGAGAGGAGCACACCGATCCAAAACTCTTAAAAAAAAACTTAGGAAAAGAGCAAAACAGAGAGGAAAGCAGATTTTATTCTCTCTCGTCTTGCTTATTTATCACCCCCCCTGTTTTCAATATAAAACAGGGAGAGGACAAAAAAAAAGAAACAAAAAGCCACTGTAAGAGGGAAGGTAGCAGCCTTTCCATTTCATTTTTTTTGCGTGTGAATTGTTCCTATGAATTTGGATATTTTTGTTTTGGACAAATTCCCCAAAATTAGAAAAGGTGACAGGTCAAAAAGAATTTCCTGCTCCCCTTTCTTATCTGAATCTTGATTCTTGCTAATACCTGTGTGGCTTCATTTCCTCCTATACTTTTACTGAGCAACCGCCCCGACATAAACTAACGCCAGCTTTTTTTCTACAGACCATCTTGCAAACCTGCATAAATGGGAATTTAAAAGATGAATACACCTTCAGAAGCCAAAGCAGAAGATAACAGATGAAGAGCGAAGGCGCGGACGATGTATGTTTGCTATTGCACAGAGAGGTGGAGAAACAACCAGCCGTGAGGATTAGTGTGAAGAATTGGAGCCATCTTGGTGGGGTGCATGCTGGTGATGCCTCAAGGACAAGAAACAAATGATCAACTGCTGTGTTTGTGATGGGATGGAGGGTAATGGATGGCAGGCAGGGAGATGTGGTCCTGCGGCTGGAAGGATAAGGAGGGAGCTGCTGGTGTAGATGTGAAAATCCACCCACTGGGCTATGCTTTGGGGAACACTATTCCTTCATTTTTTCCTATCTCATTTGCTGCCCTGATGGAGTTGCTGAGGTTCTGGGCATCCAGAGAGTGGGATGGAAAGTAACAGGGGGAAGGGATGGGAAAATGAGACCAAAGACCCAAGGAGGAAGGAGAGGAGTCTGTTGAGTTGCGGAATTCTTCTGAAATTATCTTGGGAGTTTCCTGGGGAGAAGGAAGGCTGAAAACTGGTCCCTTCCAACCCCTAACATACTGTGACTCTGTGATTCTGTGAACAGAAGGGACAGAAGTTGCCAGGTGGGGACACAGCGGTTGTGCACGGGGCAACAGGCATCAGGAAACCTCAGGGTTACAGAGCACAAGGGAAGCAATAGTGAGATGGGAAAAAATAAAAAGCAACAATAAATATTTCAGGACCTGTACGACTCATGACAGCTATAACAGGCGTATATCAAAAGCTCCCACAAACCCTGGAAATTTCATTAAGAAGTCCACAATGCCTGGACACATATGGAATTATGATACTCCTCATCCTTTCCCATGTCAAAATCCTCCAAGCCTCAGCTACCTTAAAAAGTTGTTTATAATAGATCTGAGAGTTTACATCTTCTTAATGCTACCATATAGGGTATTTGCAGCTGGATATATTTGACTGATATAGTACATTCTTTATGGTGATCATTCCTTGATTAAAAAAAATATTTTTTCAGTGTCAGGAGTTTTCTGTCACTATCTACCATAAATCAATTTGTCACATAGATGGTAATAAAACAAGAGGTGTTTGTTCTCTTAAACACCACATCCAAGCAGCTTTGGCAGCATCATTCTAGCTGTGCTCAGATGTCAGACCTGGTGGTCCTTGCCCTGATGGTCCTGGGAGGGCAGCATGGCTTGGTGGCACTGGAGGGAAGAGTCAAGAACGCTCTCAAGCATCACTGGTGTCACAAGGGTTACAGCCGTGTCCTGGCATCAGGGGTGAAGACCGAGCCCTGCACCAGCCCCTACCGAAGACCTCCCCAAACAACCCAGAGATAAAATGAAATATTAAAAATACTGGTGTGTCCCACCCTGAGCAATGGTGTTGCAGGATATGGGCCAGCACCTGTGAGCATCTCCACGTATTTTAACGAGAGAAAGACTTTTCTCTTACTGCAACGACTGCCAGAGTCCCACAGAGTGATGCCGAAGCCGCTTCTCCATTCTGTGTCATAGTCTCAGAAACACTGCTAAAAAATAACACATTTCTCATAGTGAACTATTCTTATATTTCAACATTTCCTTGCCTGGAAACATGGGACAAGTTGGCTGCGCTGCAGGAACCCGGGCACCAGCCTGGCTCACAGGCCATCCATCTCCCACTCCTCACTTTCAGAGCTTCTCAAATTTCAGCCTGGCATCTCCGATCGTAAGTCTACTTAACCATTTTAATAGCACTAAATGGAGTCTGTGTTACTGCCCTTATCTGCTCTCTATGTCTTCCGGGTCATACATGCTTAGTTTACTGTCAGAGACAAGTTTTTACTGCTGTCAGCACTGCAGCGTGGCGGTACCTGCAGAGCAGCAGGCTGCGGGCTCGCCTCTGCCGCCTGCCTTGTCAAGAAAATTACCACCCGCAATCTGAGTCCTGAATATTTGTCTTGTGGTTTCTTAATTGGTGCCATCAAGGAAATGCTGGAGAAAAAACAAAACAAAACAAAAAAAAGCACAAAAAACCCCAACACTACCCAGTGCGAAAGGAAAGGTGATGTTATCTGTTTACAATCCTTTTGTGCAATGGTAATAATAATTAATGTAACAATGACTAATAATTTGAATTGTCTGCATGAAGTTAAGGATATGATTTTGTTTTCCTTTGTGCACAGGCAAATCCAGACTCATTTTCCTCTTATCACCAGGGGAAAAAAGTGTGAGAGAGGAATAAGTCCACAAGCAGGGAAAATGCATTTAACTGGGCATATGAAGAGGCTCTAGTTACACCCCCAGCAGCTTGCCCACTGTTGGCAGGGGTGGCCCCCAGCACACACCTGGGTTTCCATGCAGGGTGCTGAGGCTGTACATGCCCAAACCATCTGCATTTGACCCCCTGGGAAACCTGGTCAGCTGTCTTTTAAATCGTACCAAGCAGAACAATGCAGGTGGAGATGATAAAAGATGCAGAAAAGATGTACACGTGGCTTCATTTTCACCTCCCTTCACTCCGAGCCCTGCAGGCTGGATCTGCAGTTCCAGCAGCTTAAGAAAATCTTTGTCAAATTAATAGATTTAAAAGCAGAAAACAGCAGCTGAGAATCCGGGCACACTCCTGAGATCACCCGCTTGGGTTTTGCACCAACAGCACTGATGGAATTACTTTTGCTTTACACCAGCATAAATAAAAGCAAGATCAGGTCCACTATCTGGAAGATAAGGAGGAAGTTTTACAGCCTCCTCTTCCTTATCACAGCCGGACTTTTTAGTACTTTGGAAGTAAAATGAACAAGGTTGTGTCTATGCCTGGCTCTCCAGAATTGCAGGCACTTTTTGCCCCCCTGCCAGTGAGTCGGCTCCTGCGTCCTTTTTCCTCTAGAAATTCAGAATGCCAGCAGCGCTGGGGCCGGATAAATGATCAGTTGTCTATGAATATATCATTTATTAAATCCTGTTTGGCTAAAGTAATTCCTGCCAGCACGAAGGTATGACAAATTGAAAATGAATAATCTCCCCTGCAACTCGCGGGGGCGAGAGACCGCACTCCCCGCGTGCTCCGTTACTATATTTAGCCCAGATACAGTAAATGCATTCCTACATGGAAACCACCCTCCCCAAAGATCATTTTTTGAGCAGCTCGATAGCGAGCTGCTGGGAGAGGCTGTCAAGCAGTTTGTTGGACCCTGGATGCGTTGCTGGGGTTGCTTGTGCTGCAGGATGCTCGCGGTGGGTACAGAGTTACTGTAAACTGAAAACTGGGGCGCAGAGCTCGAGCCCATGAGCCTGGATAAATCAAATGTAACAGCTGCGACTTACTCGAACAGTCCCTCCAGCTCTGGAGTTATCTAGTTACAAGCACGTTGATCCTGCTTCATCCAACACTGGGCCTTAATATAACTTTTAAATCATTGTGAAATGAACTTTGCATTTCATTTCCTTGGAGTGTGAAAAACTACATTGCTGTATCATGCCCTGGGATGGGGATAGAGACAGCTATTTATATCATTTCCAGCAAAACACCCTACAAAACATAAAGTAAACTGGAAAATCAATAATTATTATTAGAGTGTCTCTAGGTGTCTCTGGGTCTCCGGTGTGTGGGGCACTGTACAACCCAGCTCCAGGATCTGGTCCCTGCTCAGAACATTTACAGCTGTGGTAGCAGCCACGTAACTTGGGAAGCAAAGGAAGCAACAGGGAAACTGAGGCAGAGAGCTATTTCTAAAAAGAAGTTTATGGCACAGCAAAAAATCTCTATCCTCACTTCCCAAGTCCCCTGGTAGGGAACAAGGATGTCCCAGCATGACAGGAGCATCTCTACAGCAGTGCAAGAGGCACAGGGACACGGCAATACACCAAGAAGCTGATGGTTTGGGGACTGAGTGTTTCTGGCAACGATATGAATGTACTCAGATGATGCAACTGTGCCCTGGACCATTTTAGGGCAGGTTTTTGTGCGTGCATCCCAGGTTTGATTTTTCTGTCTGAGCATTGCCCTCCTCAGGAGCCACTTGCCGTGCACCCATCCCTGCGGGACAGAGGAAGGGAACGGGACATAATGGTCCTTTGCACTGGAAGAACAAAACCCACTGGTACAAAATCTCCTGACAGACAGACAACAGATCCCATCGATGCGCAGGGAGGATAGGAGACCTGGGCTGGGTTGTGCCTGTGACAGCAGTTGGCACTGGTCTGACTGCACTAATGTTCTAAATGCTCTAAAAATACTGATCTATGGTTCTCACTCCACCACTCAAGCACCTTTTGGGTAAAAGAAACCAACAGAGCAAAATCCCAAGGGAATTTCAAAGCTTTTGGCACTCACACATTGCTTTTAGATCAATCTTCTCTATTTTGGAGGCAATATTGCAGGAAAAACCCACTATTACTTTGCTTGTCCAACCAGCACTGATGTCCTCATAGCATGAGAGTGCTTGGGAAGGAGGTGAGCTCAATGGTGGTGAGTCCATGTTCTTCCCTCCCTCCTTCCCCTGCATCCCTGGTGCATCACAGAGCTGGCATTGCAATGGGTTGGGTGTGCGAGCCACCCCTTTGCCTGGCTTTATTTTTAGTGCATGCACAGAAGGCAGATAATGGCGATTGATGTGTTTTTTCCTTCAGGTTTAGGTTTCCTGTCAGCCCAGCCACAGATAAACCATAAACACGAAGAACAAACAAACAATTAGCCTCCCTCGGACCCAGGCGCTGAGGCACTCCGCTAAGGTTTATAGCCCTTTTCCAGCTTTACTGCCAAGATAAATCTTTCACCACCCGCTGCCCAATCAACCCCAATACAAAGAAGTTTTTGTTGGTTTTGTGGGTTAATTTTTTTTACAGTAGAATTTTTTTTTTTTATATTTAGGAAACATTAAAACAAGGGTTGCAGACAGATAGGTGGGGACAAACATGTAAATTATATATTGATCTGGAGGATGTGCTGGCTTAATTCTTCCTGGTGTGGGACCAGAGGAGAGGCAAGAACAACCTCTGCTTCCATTGAGCTGTGGTTTCCATCACTGCTGAACCTCCATGTGCAGCATCCTTCAGCCCTCTGCACAAGCCCCATTATCTACTTTATTACCCAGATTCATTTTTCAAACTGAAGAAAATTAAGATAAATCTGTTTGGGAGCTTGTTTGTTTTCCATTCTGCATTTCTATTTACTCCCCCAGGCAGGTTTTTTGGTCACTGGGTGGAAATTCCCTTCATGGTATCACTGGTGCATCACCAGCATAAAAGGCTGATTCAGTTTTGGTGGTAAATTACCCATGGCCTTTTTATTTTTTTTTTTTTTTTCATATGACTGTGAATTTTGTCAAAACTTTGTGTGGCAGTTTCATTTCGTGTCTTTATTGTCCGGCGAGGGAGAGCTGGGAGTGCTAAATTAATTTCCGTGGTGAGACCAATAAATTCAGCTCTCCTGCTGTAAAAGATACATTAATTTTGCTACATTCCCTTTTTTAATAGGCACAAAGCCACCTGGATAAATACCGGTTGCACATAGAGAGCAGCCATGGACCTGGGCACAGGGACTGTTAGCTAAAATAAATAAGTCAGACATTAAGAAAATGGTATATGCAGAGAAATTTCACTTTCTTTTGACTTTAGTGTTTAGCTTTCTTTTATGTGAGGTCAGGGAAAATGGTAGGATCTAATAATCTCATCTACCTTAAAGACATGAAAAGGAGATGAAGAATATTCTCTGGGTTTAAAATATTTAGAGTTTTTAACGTTTAATGTCAAATCTGTTGGTTTTGATCAATAGAACAAAGGAAGTATTAATCTCATGTACTGTGCACTTGTACATGGAACTATTTCCTCATTACAGCAGCACTGCCAGTGGACAAACCTGTGGACTAATGGATATTCTTAGGGACAAATAGAGATACTTAGGAATTGAGGCCTGTTTTCTGAGAGAGTTTAGGGGTAACTTTATGTTGAACAGCAGAAGTTGACTGGAGAAGTCTGCTAATATAACTGGAAGAACATTCCTATGATAACCATTGGCATGTCAGCTCCTGAAAAAGGTAAAACAGAAAGCCAGCCAAGCTTGGGAATATGACTAGCTGGACTATAGAGAGAGCACAGGGAATCTGCGTTTGGTATGTGGCTTGGTATTCTGGGGGCATTGCCTGCTGGGGGAAACTGATCACACCAACATTGATCATTCGACCAGCAGCTGAAACTCACTGAACTGCAGACAGATGCACTTGCTAGAGAGAAGATGCAGATAAGGCACCATTTTGTACTTGACACATTTTGCGGCTGTGCAATCAGCCAGCTCTGGCCAGAATTAAGATGCAATTCTGTGTGGGAGGATCATCTATTAACAGGCTCATTGCAAAACCTTCTTTCTTCATGCTGGAAGTGGAAAGCAGCAAATCTCAGGCTAGTGGCTGCTCCAGGGACACATCTCTCCAAGGTGACCCAGCTCAGAGCTCTGGATTTGGAGGAGGTTCTCAGAAAGTGCTAATTTTGCCATTGCTTTTTGAGCCTGGTTCTGGTCTGGAGGTGGGTTTGGTATTATATATTCAGAAGTCAATCAAAGATACATTGAACAACTTTTTGGATGAATAATTGGATGGTTCTATAGATCCTGAGTCTGAAAATCAAACCCAGAGTCCTCTGGAGGCTTGCAGAACTGAAGACAATCAGTGATGCCAAATGAGGTCTGACAGAGCTCCATGTCCACAAGAATCCTGCTCACGGCAACGCATTCCCATTTCTTAGACGGATCTTTGTCCTGTGCTGTCTAGCCAGCTCATAGATTTCCTGCCAAATTCTCCTTGCTGTGCTATTACCTCATCCCTCTGACACACCACTTGTCCAATTTGACCATTTTTCCTGCCCTGTCTGGAGGGTGAACTCTCCGAGACAAGGACTTCACATTATTGCAGCTCTGCATTGTCCCCTTGCCCAACCCAAATACTGTGTGAATGGCTGAACCTGAGGTCTCTGCAGGGACCTTGGGGAATATTTTTCAGTGTCAGTTTCACAGAATCACAGACTGGTTTGGGTTGGAAGGGATTTTTAAAGCTCATCTAGTCCAGCCCCCTTGCATTGAGCGGAGACATCTGCAACTAACTAGAGCAGGTTCCTCAGAGGCCTGTTCAGCCTCACCTGGAACGTTGCGAGGGATGGGGCACTGACCACCTCTCTGGGCAACCTGGGCCAGGCTCTCACCACCCTCAGCATAAAAATTTTCTTCTTTCTATCTAATGTAAATCTCCCCTCTTTCAGTTTAAAACTATCACCCCTTCTCCTGTTGTGACAGGGCCTGCTAAAAAGTCTGTCCCCATCTTTCTGACAGGCCCCTTGAAGTCTTGATAGGCCAGAAGAAGGTCTCCCCAGAGCCTTCTCTTCTCCAGGCTGAACACCCCCAGCTCTCCCAGCCTGGCCTCCCAGCAGAGGGGTTTCAGCCCTCTGATCATTTTTGTGGCCTCCTCTGATCCTGCTCCAACAGGTCCCTGCCTCTGCTGTGCTGAGGTCTTAGATGGTTTGGGGTGGGTGAGGTGAGGGAGGGGACACCGGCAGTGTTGTCAAATGCAATGAGGAGAAAATCTATAAAACAAAAGGTACAGCTGTATTTCCTTAAAGCTCATAACATGGTCCCATCACTGGCAAGCAGGAAACAAAGCAGGGAAGTCGAGAAAAAAACCTACAGACCCAGTAGCCTTTGTGTGACAGAGCAAACATCAGAGGCAGCACATGTAAATCACCATGCAAATGAGGCTGGCAAAGCTTTAATGAGATAAAGCTACCACCAAGCTTCCCAATGCAGCCCCAAGGCTAGAGAGGAGTATTTCACTCTACGTGAGCATCCGGAGCTCAGGCACAGACTGCGCTTGCAAGGAACAGAATAAAAAGGGCAATTTAAGACAAGGGTGGCCATAAGTAGCAGATGAGAAAACACAATAAAAAGGAAGATTTCTTACTCTGCAAGTGAATCCGTTTACTTCAAAGGTACTACATTTCTTTGATACAATAGCATAACATTTTTATTGGGGACTAATTGAGCCAGTGATATAATTACGACAGTAAATTAAGGCCTGAGGTATACTTTGAATTTAGGAATAATTTCGTAAATACTTCCTTATCAGTGGCATGTAGAAAAATGGTCAGCCTGATTTAGCAAGGAGGAATCTTTATATATTGGCCATCCGAAGAAAATGATGAGCCTTCTCTCCACATAAAAATGAGTGGTACATTAACTGCTTTGACTGCAGCCCTTTAATTCATGGCTTGGTGCTATCAGTTTTACTAGTGGGCTAATAAAATTTAATTAATAGTTAATTAAGGCTTACAATCAAGTATACCTATTTTTGATTATCATCCCAGTGTTTACATCAACGTACAAAGCATAGGCCAAAACTGATCCGTGTCTCTGAGTGCTGCAAGCCAGGCATAGTTTACAGATCCAGGTTCAAACGTGCCAGCAATGGGATGACCTTTGCAGAGGTGCACGTACCTGCAGTCTCCAGCTCTCTGAGCACTCTTGGATCTCTGTGGTGAGATCTAGACCTTGTCTCTGCACCCAAAACAGAACTGAGCATCACCATCCCCAAAGCCAGGTACTCACCATTAAATGAGGCGATGTGGGTGCAAGCAAAGGAGAAAAGGTGCATTGCCTTTGAGCCTCAGAAAGGAGTAAAGGGTGGCCAGAAAAAGCTCTTCTTAGAAAGACAGGCTACGTGTGGGTCTTTTACCTGCAAGGCTGAAGCAGAGGTCTTTAAATTCCCCGGGTTTCTCCAGTCTGGCTTTCCTTGCTGGTTCCAACCATGCCCATCTGATCCATCTACTGGTCAGGAAAATAAAAAAGCAAATAGGAAACCAGACAGAAATGCTCTCAGTTGGTTTCCCTTTTCCCAATCACTATGTAGATAATTACTGTCCAGGATATCCTCAAATTAGATTAATAAATCCAACTCCAGCTTTTCACTGGAATAATTTCTTTTGCAGCTCAGTGACAGTCTGGGTGTCTTATGTGTTGAAGGAGGACTCAGCCACATGTATACCCAGCAGAAACTGGGTGTTAGAAAGGAAAAAAGCCCTTGAATAATGTGTTTAATGCAGAAAATGCCATCGAACTGTTTTTTATGGAAGTGTATCCCTCAGAAACCGCTGACTTCTCTTTTATTATATTTAGCAATACAAATAGCTGAGGACTGTGTTTGGGCCCGTTGCAGATAAAGTGCTGGAAAGACAGTCGTGGAGTGAAGGGACATTTATTTCTCTTATGGAGATCTGCACTGTGCTGCCACAGCTGGCGAATCTTATCTCTAAGGCTTTTCTTGGGAATAAAGCATTTAGCCTTTGTAGCTGGGTCTTGTTACAAGGAGCCGAAGAGAAGATTCAATTATGTGCCACGGCACGGGGAGAGGGAATGAGCAACAACCGGGTCCTGCTGCAAAGGGAAGAAAGTCAGGCAGTAATCACCGATTCCCTGAGCTGCACACTGGAGACCTGATTGACCGCAAGAACCTCAGACTAGAGAGGACTAGAAAGATGAGAGCATAGCGTACCCTCCAGTACCAATGTCATCCTGGGAATGGGGTGCCTGTAGATGTGCTGTCCTGCTATTGAGATCTCTCTAGTGTTTCTCCTTGGAAAGGTTTACAGAGAGAGAAATATTGCTCTCCCCAGAGATTCCCTTAGGAAACAAAAGCAAGAGCTCGATGAACGTCCTTTCCTCAAGTAAGACAGTGTAGCACAGTCTTTGAATTTATTATTGCAATTGCTACAGGAATTACTAATACTCTTGCTAACCTTCTCTCAAAACCGGTCAAGACCCAGGTATGATGCTGCACGAGTGTAGCCCAGTAGGCAGTTTTACACTCTTGCAGACGGGCCTGACAATATTAAACCCTGGCCAGATTTGGCCAAACACGGTGCCAATCCCTCGCTGAGCTGGAAGCCTGCTCAGAGGATGGTGTTCAAACCAAGCTGCCAGGATGCCCCATGCCCTGCTGAGCCTCACCTCCATGTCCAGGCAGCCACAGGCAGATCCAAAAGCAGGGTAACCTGCTGGGCTTTCTTCAAAGGCTCATTTATCTCTTGTGAAAGTACATGGCGTATCAAATGTTTTGCCTTGATTAACGATGCTAATTAGGCTAATGGATTTGAGTAATTTTACAAATGATATTTTTATGTAATTTTGTTTTTGCTGTGCGGTAGCCAGAACTTACTGCCCTGTCAGCTTCTCTCCGTCATGTTCAACATTATGCACGGACATCATCTTTAAGGTCATATAAATAAACAAATCAAGAAAGCTCTTCATATTTATCTCAGCCTTCTCTCCGCCACTCACTGCACATTCCCAGGGTGTGATATGAAGCAGATTACAAAAGCAGGTAGTAGAGACACCAAAAGCAATATCCTAGCAAAGAAAAAGATTGGATTTGGGGGTCAGGAGGTTGGATTGGGCTTCTAGAAACTCAGCTCCTCATCCCAATTCTACTACGAGTTTCCCGGGGGCCATGAGGGAGATACTCTGTTCTCCACCAGCAAATTGGATGAACTAGGCAGGCTGTTGGCTTGCTGGGGCAGAGGCTGCAAACAAGTTGTGTGTAATACACACAAAATTTTGGACTTGATGATATTAAGGGTCTTTTCCAACCTAAATGAGTCTATGATTCTATAAGAGAGGTATAGATGTATAAGAGAGAGAGATGCTGAGCTAAATTTAGGCCCAGAAGGTGATGTTGTAATCCTAACTGAATACCCAAGGTACAGATGTTGTAGATTAGGTGGTATTTGAAGGAGAAGCTATTTGTAGGTCACAAATGCTCCATGCACATCTAGGAATAAAGGGCGAGAACTGGACAGGCAGTTTCCTGGGTGCAGTGCTGGACACGCTGAGGAGGCTTTAAGAACCTTGTCAGTTTTTTATGTAGTGCCTGAATCCCCACAGGAGGAATCTGTGGGTCTTTACTTGTTTACAGGACACCATCAACCAGAGAGCCATGTAACTACTGACCATGTAATTACACTGTAAGGCAAGTTCTACATGTTGACAGCGTAAATAAAATACCAGGTTATTTTTTCTCCTCTACAAGGGAGAGGGTTATCATGAGATCTTACGGCTGCAAATTATGTAGTAATTATGGCTTCAATAACCAGGCAGCTTCCAATATCATTACCGAGTGATTGCCAGGAACAGGAGACTGTTATGTTCTGGGGCTATGTGAATCATGGACACTGGAGAGTGACCTGGCAGCTCCAAGCACCTTTCCCACCAGTTCATTTTCCAGTTTTGTCCAGTGTTGTTCCAAGCACCTCAAAAGGATGGCTTCCACCACCAACCCTGGGAGGTAGTTCTGCCCATCAGGAGGAGAAATGCTGAACTTCACCCCTGTAGCCCTGGTTGGTTTTATGCCCCATACTCCTCCATGGCACAGGTTGCTGCCAACCACTCTGGCCCCTGGCTTCAATCTCCTGAGAGTGCCTTAATCCGACAGCTTTGAAGGAATCAAACAAGGAGCCAAAAACAAGCAAGTCTCTGTCGAGTGTTATGCAGCATCCTGCTAAAGCACTAATAGCATATTTAGGGCTACAGCTCAGCTGATAGCACTGGGCACTATCTGTAAGTCTAAATCTTGGCCAAACTTGCATAAATGTCTAATCCCTCATGCTGAGCATGCTTGCAAGAAGTGGCACACCTGGCAAAGGAGAAGGCCCTGTGGGTGAGAAAAAGAAATGAAAAATGATTTTGGGGAGTTTCACATACTTTAGGTTTTGTGCTTGAACTGAAACAGGATTTGATTGCTCATATGTTTAGTGAACCCAGAAACCAGCTCAACGGGTCAACAGGTAAATAGCTAGGAAGCATCAGGGTGTATGCCCTGCTCTGCGTCAGGACTCTGAGGAAGGAGGCAGGCGTTAAAGCTTTGGATCTGCCTGAACTGCATCAAAATTGCACGGTGGGATGGAGCCTGTATTGCTTGGAGGACCCAGTCCTCTTTCCAGGGAAGCTGCTCACGGCCAGTACAGCAGCTGGAGGACTGTGGGGATTACGGAGTGTCCAGATTTCACACCTGTTTGGTGAAACAGGTCTCTCCCTTGGCAGATGGGTCACGGCTGGGTGTCTGCTGAAGCCGAATGAGTTGTGCCTGAACTACTGCCCCGGGGTATCACACAACATCAGACCTATCTCCTGAGTATGTGTCACTTTTATATGAGCAAAGCCCACATACTTTTCCTTAAATACTACAGCCCTTTAATTCAGTTTTTAATTATTATTCCTTATCATGCTCAGTGTGTTTCTGCTGTACTTTGGAAACTGTCTCTCGTGGTTAATTTAACACCTGCAAATTCCCAAAGCTGTTAACCTAAATCTAGTGGATAAAGTCTTTGCCATACATTTAAAAGATCACAAGGTCAAGTCTACCTGGGGCTGAGCTTTTGTTACCAAGCACACAGGGTATCTATTTTACTTCCTCTATATGATAGACCACTGTAGGCGTATTCATCATCACTACCAGAGACAATCTGCAGTTGACTGAAATGTTATGCAACAAAACAAAATCTCAGAAGTGAGTACTTCTGGGAATATTTCTTTTCCATCCCCTTTTTGAGAAGGATAAATATTTATTTAGAGACTTCGGGTACATCGATTATCCTTTTAGGGAAAGCATGATGGCATTAATAAATCTTGGAATTTTGCTTTGTATTTCTGAAAGACTGTCTTCTCAGCACGGTCACATGCTGAATAACTGATGAGGGTCTCTTTTATTTGTTTTGGGTTTTTCCCCTCTAACAGCACAGTGCCAGCTCTGTGGAAATGAATGAGAGCCTTTTTGCTGCCATCGCATGAAGTCCTGCCTATCCCCCTAAGCACATGTACAATATAGAAAGGGTCACTAATCTTAGCTCGTAAACCTCTATCAAGTGACAAGCTATTACTTCCCTGGCCTGTAAGAACTAAGGTTTGGCTGCCCTTTTTCTTAAAAATGGAGGGGAAAAGAAAATCCTTGAGGGCTAAACCAAGGCCAAGCATTTCAGATGGTTTTAGATCAAAAGTGAAAAGAATTTTGGCATCCAAGCTCACTGCTCATCACAAATTTCTAGCCATCATGCTCTTCACTCAAACTAGAGAATGGTTAATTTGATTGTCTCAGAAGATCTCATCTGACCCTGTAATTGACCAAGTAGATTCAACATTGCTGGTAACCTGAGAGGAGGAACTGTGAGCTCCCATCACGGAGCAGAAGAGTGATCTCCTGATCTCCTCTCTCTGAAATGTCAAATCAATGTGCATGAGACCATAGCTGGCCCAGAAATCTGTCACACATACAAACTCTTTGGCAAAAAAAAAAAAAACCAAACCAGCAGAATGTCTCAAAACCCCACTCCTTCCACATTCCCTGAAGGTATGGAAAGTAGATGATGGGTCAAAAGGGTCAGGGTAGCTCTGACATCTCCTGGCAATGGCCCTAAAGGAGGGGCTGTTTTGTATTGGATGAGGAGCAAGCAGGACAACCATCACGACAGCAAATTATTCTGCTCTCCTTGAGCTTAAAGGAAATCTTTTGGAAGACATCTGTGACCCTGAAAGATCAATGGCAGGTCAGATACCGCTCAGAAACACATATGATATTGGCACCCTCCTGGCACAGTGCTCCAAGAAGAGCTGCCCTCCACCAATTCCTCCTGAAGATGAGGCAGCTAATTTGCACCCATAAATAATGGATTGTGGGAAATCTCGTTGGAGGACTAGACTTGCAGTTCATTCTTATCAGTGTTTCTCAGGTCTTTGCTCGCTGTCAATAGCACTCCATTTGACGTGGCAAGGGGCATTATAATACAGCTGTAATTGCAGTCCTCCCATTCTGGGGGCTCCTCGGCAGTTGTAAATGTGTGTTTAAGTCACAGGAATTGCTCTGATGTGCAGCCAATGAGGATCTGGGCTTCAGTTTCAAAGGCAACCACTTATAATTTGCTTCAATCATTTTCCTGCAGGGAAGCAACATGGCAAACTACTGTCACGCAGGTGAGAAGAAACAAACAGCATATTCTCCACTTGTGAAGAGAATTAAGTGTGTTGGTTTATAGCGAGGGCACGTATACTCCCGAGTTAGGAGATGCAGCTCGATGCAAACTGTACCACCTTCCCCCCAGAGCATGAAGCACAGTCCCCTGCTCATTTTCTCAAGTATATGTAGCACGTTACATTCAAAAAGAAAGCAAATAGGAGAGATTTCACAGTGTGCTGGTCCTCTGGGGAAATGGGAAATAGATGCTGCCAGGACAAAATTCAGATCCATCTCCTCTTGTCCTGCAGAAAGCTGCTTGGATGCCAGGGTTGAATGTGAGGTAGGAGTGGTACTTGATGTGTCCCCAAACATTTTCTGCTCAAAAAATCCTTTATCTGCAACCTGTCAGCGGTGGGGCCAGGCTGGCAGCTGGGGGTGACTCCATGTGATGCCACCATGCCCGTTATAATGGGAAGATGCTTCACAGACAGTAGTTCAGCCCCCAGGAATGCATCTGCCCTTCCCCAGCACTTGCTCTGTCCCTTCCCTGGCGAGGAAGGAAACCTGAGAGCACTTTCTGGTGAGAGCAGCGAGCTTGACAGGCTCATAAATATCACACCGCGTACCCTTTTCTTTCTGTCCTTTGAAAGAAAAGACTGACACTAAGAAAGCATTTGATCACATAGGATTTGAGCCATTTTGTGGCTTACTTGAATGAGCTGAAGGGGAGAGGTGGGAGCAGCAGAGACTGGGGGAATTTCATGGCTGCAAAGGGGCTGTTGGTGGAAAGAATCATAGAATCATAAAAATGTCTAGATTGGAAAAGACCTGTACAATCATCTAGTCCAATCATCAAAAGAAAGGGCAGCCAGGACCTGCACGAGGTGTTGGTGGCTCCATTGGTCAGGTCAGCTGGAACCAGCCCCATTGCCCATTAGGGAGATGAAGGCAGAAGGGATCAGAGTAGGGCTGGGTGCTGAAGGTGCCTCTCTTTGGAGATCTGTGCTGGTTCACATGGTTCCGGGGTCACACTCTCTGGTGACTTAAAATGAAGGAGGATGGGGAAGAGGGCTGAAGAGTGTTTTATTCCACACCAGTGTATTTAGAGCAAGCAGTGTGGGCCTTCTCCAACAACACCTACAGGTCATCATCATACATGGGATTCAATGTGATGGATTTTGCACTGATGACCCTGGGCATTTGATGTCTCTGCCCCATATTTCACATTTCCAGCCCCATTTCCCCTCACTGTGCATTTGTGCACAAGAGGGATGAATGCAGGAACAGCTCAGCGTTGGCAAACTAGTAAAAGATGGGGTTTTTAAAACAGAGACAGATCAGTTCTAACAATGAAACTAAATGCTATATCTAATTTCTTCTCATTTTCAGAGTTTGTGGCTGTAAATTTTAGCTCGTGACACAATCTCTAGTTGGGACAGATTGGCCTTTTGAAAGCCATTCTTGCTCTCACTTCGGAGCTCTGGTTTGCCCTAAGATATGGGCTCTAAGTGTGCAAATGCAGTGTAAATTTATAGTGCTATGTAGAAGAGAATAAATGAGTCTTTATACCAGGTCCTTGGATTTTTTACAGCTCCTATGAATAAAATACAAAGAGACTTGAAAGGGTTTATTAAATAAGAAGGTGAGTGTCTTGAGAATGATCAGTTGTAGGCATTGTACTGGTGTTGCGAATTGTTGGTTTTAAAGCCTTTGGGGGAATCTATTGTTGATCCAAATGATAAAATCTTTGTAAGCTTCAGAGAGCTCTGACAGCTTACACCAGCTGGGGATCTGTCCTGCATTTCCAATGAGGATTAATACAGCACTGCATTTTGGGCTGTATTTTGGCAAGGGGATGTCCCCTAACAACCCAAGAGAGAAGGAAAATCAATTTTTGCATGACTAATTGCTTGGTGTGTGAGTGCAGCATCACGACCCCGCTGGGGCTGCTCCTCATGTGTGGCTGGGAAAGGGTCTATGCACAGGAGCCCCAGCATGTGCCAGCAATGAGCCATCACCACCCTAGGAGCTTGGGATGCAATTGTTTTTTCTCAAGACCTTTCAAAAGGTCTACAGTCCATCTTGTCTCCTTCCCAAGTGAGAGCAGCTCCATCCATGGAGCTGATTATGTGGGACAAAGCCTCATCCTTGGGCTAACCCCAAGGTCAAGCCCCGGCAGCCCATTTATTTGTTGCCTGCACCATGGTGTAGCTTCCAGCGTGCTGGTTTTTCCTTTGACTTCTTTTTCTAAAGGGCTTTTAAAAACAGTTGGTTTAAAAAATGCAGCTAGAAACGTATCTTTCTCTTTGCTTTCTCAACCAACATTGCTAATTTGAAGAAATTTGGTTCCCTCAGCACCAGTCTAGTGCTGAACCCTTGGAGCCAAATATCTTCCCCCACATGCCCACTGGTGCAGCACAGCACCAAATCCAATGCAGCGGCTCAGCCTGGTGCGGGGCTGAACGTCCCTCCTAGCGCATCCCTGGAGCCCTGCATGGAATGGGATGCAGCAGAGCTCCCCGCTGCCCTCCGGCTCACCAGGTGCTGCCGGACTGCATGCCAATGAGAGCCTCTCCTGCCTCCTCCAGCTCTGAGCACAGAGCAGCTTTTAATTACCCACGGAAGGAGAGAGCTCCACAGCCATCCCATACTAATGACGCTCGAGAGTCGTTCTCCACACCATCATCCACTCTGTATGTGCCTGTGGGTATATATGGAGAGAGGGGAGAGAGAGAGGAATATATGCATATATTGCATAGATATATAGACACATATATATAAACACATATGTCTATATTTAAATGTATCCACCCAGGCATACATCAGAAATCTGTTGGCTGCTTTGTCTGACAGGGCAATGATCCAGTCAAGCCACACAAAGAAGTAACAACAGTAAATAATTTTGTCATTTTTGCCACCAAAAAGTGCTTTTCATTGCTAGATGTGGAAATACTATCCAAAGACTTTGCTGATGCACTCCCCCCCCCCCCCTTTTTTTTTGTTTTGTTTTTAATTTATTAAGGAAACTGAAGAATTGAAGGATAAAATAACTTTTCAAACGTGGTACCATGATTGACAGAATCACATCTTACATGCAGGAATACTCTTCTCTCTTGCTAGGGAAATCCCAAACTAAGCTCTTCCTTATGGTGTTTACCTTCCTGGCCACATATGCTTGGGTGGGGTTTTTTTTTGTGTTTTTCACATTTTCACTTGCTAAATATATCACAGCACATCATTTACTTTGCTCTGTAGCTTGAAGACCTCTGCATGCCTTTCTTTCCTCACAAAATGAATTGCTGGCACAAATATTTAAATATAAAAAGAATACCATCATACTGTATACAAGCAATTTGTTATCACAGTCTGCAAACAAGGTAGAGAGGGGAATATGCTAAAGTAAATTTTATGTATAGCTACTGTGTAAATTTACCTATTTCCCAGGAGTGGTATTGTCACTATTAATCGTAATAGCGTTTCTAATATGGCATATTTCCAATATTTCCTCCTTAATTAGGATTCTGATCATACAACTCTGTTTCATTCCTGTTGTGCTTCCCCTTGGCTTACTGAAACCTGCCCAGCTCTTATTCAAAGGGTCACGGCTGGCAGCACAGGGCAAGAGCAGGCAGGGGCACCCCTGCCCATGGGTACCTGCTGGAGCCCCTGCACACCCTGCGTCCACCACATCATCCAAGGACAGCCGGCGTGTCCTTCACACCCCTTCTGCATGTGAAGCCCCCACGCAGCTCTGCCTTTGCAGAAACCAGCCTCTGCTTCTAATGACAGGCAACTGAGCAGGAGATTTCCACCAGCTGGAGGGCCGTGAGATTGTTAGGAGAGCAATACTAGAGTGATGTAGGCAGAGAAAGGGAATAACATCATTTCCAAGCAGGCTCGGCTGCGTGGAGTGTCCTTGACTGTGACTGCGAAGGGTTTCTGGCAGCGTGCTGATATGTGTCAGCCATTCCCACGAGCAGGAGCCTGGGGACCACTGCTCCAGGTGAGCTCCGCAGGGCAGGGCAGGGAGCAGAGGTGCGAGCACTGTGTTTGCATGAGCCATCCACCTGAATGATGAGCTAATTACTCTCTTTAACTGCTTTAAAAGTGCAGTTTCCCTATTTATATACACGTGGCTTCGTAAGGACTGTCCTTACCTCTGCCTAAACCCTGCTGCTATCAGTCCTGCAAGACCCTGATGCCCTCACTTCGGTCTCGGCTGTTTCAAACACACAACTCCCCCCATTTGACAGAAGCAGAAAGCAGCCTTCCACGCAGGGCATGCACAGCACACGCGCTCCTGCCGCCTGCGTCAGGCACAGGATGCTGATGCTGTGCCAGCAGAGGTTTTTTCATGGGAAGTGCAAGCAGATCAATAAGCCCCAGATGAAAAGAGAGGCAAGGGAAGACAGCAAATAGCTGTGGTAGCATAGAAACAGTTAAAAACAGTTAAAAGCTAAAGTCAATGTTATAGGGAACCTTCACATATTCTCTTGGTGGAAGGGTGATTTTTTATTTTTTTTTTTGCAATAAGCTTGGTGAGCTCCTGCTCTGCAGTCTCGAGCAAGACCTTTAACCTCCTCTACTTCTGTCTCCTCAAGCACAAAGAGAGAACATCAGTCTATCCTGCCTTGGTAAAATGCTCCAAATGCCATGGAAGAGATGTATAAAACAGCGTCGTGTATCCCCATGAGATAAGAAGGGCAGGGCAGGGAATCTTCACACATCATGGATCAGGAGAGCTCCTCTGTCTTCAGTGGAGCATCATCAGTTTGTCTCTTATTCTGTTTTATGCGTCCTTGGAAAGGGCAGAAAATGGGTCATTCCCAGCTAGGCTTGAACCAGCTCAGCCAGAACTGGGGCTATTCCAGCAGTTCCAGTATTAACCCTCCAGGGTTATAACCTGTCCTTAGAAAAGAGCTAACGCAGATTATCCTCCTCTTTTTCACCCCCGAGAACTGCGGGAATGGAACAATTTATAAGGCACTGAAAATAACCTGCAGTCCTTTCAAATACCCAGAAGAAAGAGAATACTCAGGGTCCAGAAAATAAACAGGGACAACGTTCCTGTGACCCTTCCCAGCCTCTCTTGGTCTGAGTTCCCCATTATGCAGTAAATAAATAGCTATCTGTTATATGGCTTTTTTTTTTTTTTTTTTTTTTAATAAAAACACTTCGAAGTGCTTTGCTTTTCCTTAATTAAAAACACATCAAGCCACGGATAAAGCATTGTGAAATGGCTTGTTGTGGCATTGCCTTTTACAGCTGGCAAGCAAATTTCTAATAAAATGGGTTTTGAAAGGAATATTGCCTTCATTCAAATCTCCTATAAAAACTACCCATCCATTAATTCCAATTAATGACACTACAGCATTTCCACTAACACTGGTAGTAATTCTTGGCTAATGGATGATTTTCAACAAAATCAGAATCAATGTAAGTTTGGACAAGACCCTTGCAGAATTAATTTACTGCCCCAATGATAGTTGAACCAGAGCACAGTGGGCTCCTCAAGAATATAAATCATGGTGGTTTGAAATGGTTTCTCAGCACCATTGTACGCAGCCGGTGCTATGAGTTTCCTGTGGGCTTTACAGAGAGAATAAAACGTCCTCTGCTGCTTGATTCTGCAGGTCCAGCAGATGAAAACTACCCTAATGCACAGCAACAGGCACCTTTCATGAACGGACCCTGGGTGTAGGGGATGAAAGGCAAAAAGAAAAGTAAGAAGGGAAACAACACATCTCCCTTGTTGACTCTGAGGGGGAGAAAAGCAGCGCAGTCTCCTCCTCATCCTTCCCAGCTCCATAACTCACCTGTCCTAATTCCAACAAGACCATGAGTCTCCTCTGTCCTCTCTGTTGGGTCTAGGAGTGCTCCCTCTTGGCTGGTTTCCATTCCTTCACCAACACCCAGGCAAGAGATCTGGCTTGTTTCACCCATCTAAAAACAACCCAAAGAAATCAGCAAGGAAAACATAGAAAAAAAGCCCTCCAAACCAGTGAAAAAAATGAATCTGTGACCAGTTGATCCAGAGAGAAGGGCGGGAATTCAATCTGCAAGAAAGTCTGGGCAACTACTGTAAGTCTGCAATACTTCACCCAAGCAAGCTGCAATGTTTTCTCCCAGCTACAGGCCTCTGGATTTCCTCCTCCTGAGATGAAGGTCCAAGTCTAAGTTGGACTGAGAAGCAGCCTCCAGTGTCAGGTGGGGGTGGGGCGGGGGGATGGATGGACAGAGATGGGGATGACATAAAAAATAGGACAGAAATGTTATATCTGATTAAAGGAGTGGCTGGAGGGGACTCTGAATGGGCCATGTGTCTTTTTGCTGCCTTGGTTGTATTTAGGGTTTTTTATAAGTATCTATCTATATATACCTACAGATATATCTGTATGAAATCTGCAATGTTTGCTGTTCAATCAGAAAAAAAAGGAAGAGGAGAGGCAATTACACACTGAACTGGTCAGGAAATGTTGAGTAAAAATGGAATTTCTGTCTGATAACTTCTAATGAAAACTGAGGAGCAGAGCACAGGAGACACTTTGATGGGGACTGCACAGGAAAAAGAGGCTTCGACACACAGGGATAAGAGGAAAGGAGAGGAAAAATGCACTCTGGTCTTAATAAGGGGTGTCACCTGATGATGGGAAGGGTTAAATCGTTTCTTCCTCCTCCTAACAGACTTTAATTAACAGCTGATCATGTTGCTTAATCTATGCATCTCTGCCTACCCACCGGATGCTCTTTTGTCCTTTTGGAGAAAGAGTGGTAAAACTTAAATTGTTGACCTTGAAAAGCAATCATTCTGCAATCACCTCATCGGAAGGGCTAGTGGCATCTCTGGGAGCTCCACATAAACAGCAAAAAGGGTGGAGAGCAGTAAAATCAGGATGGGCTTGGACCACGTAACCCCCTTTCTCCCTTTTTGTATCATCAGTTTTACATCCTTCCCAGCGACCTTACTACAAATAGAAACCTTTGTGTGTAAGAGCAGAAGAAAGTGCAGTTAAGGTGAAGGTAGCCATTTACACCGGCACTTCTGGGATGCGCTAATTTATAGCTGTTCACCAAAATGTGCCCATCACCAAAGCACAAGCAGCAGTAGCAAGGCAGACCCCGCATTGAAACCCAATGGCAGTGTGTCAGGATGGCCCATGTCCTTGAAACCACCCAAAGTGTTGAGCATGTCCCATGACTGCCTCTCTCTGGACAAAATAATTCCCACTGTCCACCTGGAAGAAGACCAAAGAAATGCCTGATGGGATGACAGCACACCCCGGATGGTGACAAGGCTTTTCCTAAGCTCATTGACCATCGCTGGCTACTTCCAGGCCAGCGGACAGTCAAAATGTTCTTATCGGCAGGAGGCTCGGAGTGATCTAGGATCGAAGGCTTAAGAACAGAAAGGGAAGTTATTTACGCTTTACTTCATGTATCAATACTGTGAGGAAAATGCAAAGAGCAGCAACATGGGAGATTTCTGAAAGAGAAAAGACACAAAGGCAAGCTGGGGGATCACTACTGTAATTCTTTTCTTTTTGTTTTTTTCCCTCAAAGCATTCATTTTCTAATGATTCAGCCGGGCAATTCAAGTCAACTCCCCTTTTGTATTGTGGATTTAGGTCAAAAACCCAAAGGGTGTTTATTTTACAATGTATTACAGAGAAAAGGCATTAACAGCCAGAAGTACAAGGATCACGAGAGACCGGGCATTAGCTGCTCTCGTGGGCTCGGCTGGGTCCCAGCGTCAGTATCAGCATCCTTCCCGCCACCACTAGACAAGAAGGTGACTTAATAGAAGCAGTTTTCAAACCACAGAGCCCTGTAACCTGTCATTTTCTGAATGGCTTTATTATAGCTTTCCATGCCTGAAAAAAACCCAGGTTCATCCTTCGCCAGGTTAAAGGGATTGTGGGGTTTCCCGGCTGACGGGAACGCCGTGCTGTGCAAATGCTGGCAGCGGAAGGAAATGCTATTTCAACTGATAATAAGGAGCATTAATGAAAGGAGCTACACGTGCTTGGTTGCAGCAGTGTGTCTAAAAGCAAGCTCAAACAGCCTATTGGAAATCCTCACATTGGCCCCACGGTGGCTCAGGCTCTCATCCTGGGGGCTGTGGGGTGCAAAACATCACCCGTGCCCCACGCAGGGGTTTCCCAGAGAATCTGTTCTCAAACCAGGTCTGTATGTTGCATTTTGAAAACTTATTTCCGACCCTCTCTCAGCAGAAAATGGGTGTAACACTGAGCCGTACAGTAAGACTTAAGCGTTTGCTCAAAGCTAAGCAAGTGCTTAAGCATTCACCTGGTTAAGGACTCTTTCCTGAACTGGGAATGAGACTTGGTGTTTTTTAAACTGATTGATATATTTGGAGTAAGTCAGTATTAATGATCATGTAAATTAAAATCTGGAGGACAGCCAACCTTTTAAAAGCTTCATCAGACACTGCAGCTCCTTGCAAATCGACTTTATGTTCCAAAGATACCTACATGGAAGTGTGCTTTCACTCATAAAGATTTCTGGGCACAGAATGCCTTTTAAAGAAGCTCCAGTAATCATGGTGACAAGGGTCATCTGATGATAAGACCAACTTGGAATAAATATTGTTCAAAATAACCCAAACATGCCGATCTTTAATAAATGATATTTTAAATATTAATAATAGGATTCATGGATGTTCTTTGCATTCCTTTCTTACTCCTTCTCATGACGGGATGAGCCAGGGTGCACGAGGAGGTGGGATCTGCTCCAAGTGTGTTGCAAGAAACCAGAGCTGAGGAAAACAAAGCTGATATAAAGAAAGACCTATAATTCTATATGCCATGTTAATTCTCAGTGAAAATTAATGCTGTTAGGTTTTCCCCTCACTGTTTTCCATTTGTTACTCATCCAGGGAATCTTGGCGTGCCAGAAATCAGCCTGTTGCATTACTCAGGGTTTGTTGATCAACCCTACTGAAGGACACAGAACTGCCTTTATGTCTCACAGCATATGCAGGTTAATTCACCTTACTAACATCCTAAGAGCAAAATGGGACTCTGCACCCTTGGTCCTGCCAGTGCACCAGGGAAATTGATGCTACTAGGGATTAACCAGTTCAAAATCTTAGTGACTGGGTATGTTTCAGGCTCCACCTTTCATGCAATCGATGTGCTGTTTGCATGGACGTAGCATGATGTTTATGCTGTGATTTCTTTTCCTAAAAGGGAAGGAGAAGAAATGACTAATGTGGGTGCAAGGGCTTGGAGAGACAGACAGACAGACAGACAGACAGCTGGCACGGGCCATCTCAAATGAGAAGGTGGGATCTGCTCAGGGCTGGAGGGTTCAGGGGATGTATCAGGAAGGCAGACACACAAGGCTGGCAGGAGGTGGAGCGAGGCCCAAGAAAAGCACCACAGCACGGCTGAGGCCTCGTGCCGGAACTTACAATGGTCACCTCAGAGAGAGCAAGATGTCAGGGTTTGGAGCAATCCACACCTTTCCTGTATTGTATCTGCTGACTCCACCAGAAGCCTGGACTGCCCACCGGCTCTTTCCCCTTCCCTGGGCAGCAGCACATCCACACACCAAGGCATTGCACCCAAGGGCACGTGAAAGCCCCAGATACATCCCCCCCCACTGCTGGTACTTTTTACATCATCTCTGTCCTTCAGTGATGTCCCCTTGGCTCCATCTAAAGCCGTTCCAAGGGAGAGATCCCAGGGCTGCTGTGTATACTAATCTTGTAAACGTTACTCATTTTTGCCCAGGCTATCAGAGTAAAATGTCTCTACAGTGCAGTACATTTATTAAAGTCCTAATGGAATTAGAGTCCTCCCACCAAAAAGCCAGATGGTTGGTGTTTTTATGTTATTAGTTAATGCAATTTAGTATTAAAGTTTTGAGTTAAAAACAGTGCGTGTTGTTTTCTATACACCTGCTTATATTCTGCCAGGAAGACGAAGTTATGTTTAAATAGGACCTTTCCTTTATTAATGAAGTCAATTAAAAGAATGACCCAAACGAAGGGGATATTATTCAGTTTTGGAAACAATCACCTTTTATTACTGCAGGCAGTGCTGACTCGGAGAGCTGCAATGCTGAGTGTGTGCTGGAAAAAGGCCTTCAATGTCCATGATGTTTAACAGCCACCGAGAATCAGGCAGAAGAAATAAAAACAGCAGACTGTCGCAAGAGATTTCATATTTTTGTCGCCGTAAAATGTCTTCTTCGCAGTGATTGGCAGCTGCCCGCGGCGTGTGGGGGGTTGAGGAGGGATGTCCTTGGGTACAGAGAACTCTGAGGGCTGCACGGTTTGCTTGGTCCTCATCTTTCATTTCCAAAACCCATCACATATGGTGCAAAGGCAACTCTAAAGGCTCTTTCTCAGGTGGGCAAAAGGCTCTATTGCACACAGTGCTGTTTTCCTCATTTTATTCTCTTTCTTCCTTCTTCATTTTATAGGTGTCTTTTATGATATAGCAGCAAGGGCAGGCCCCTCTCACCAATTTCACACAGTATTGCAAATGGAGAGGTATTTCTGAGCATACTGGCCTGCCCTGATGCCATCAGAGATGCTCTAGGACCCTGAATGGGAGGATCCAAGGGACAGCCCCGGTCCCCAGCCGCAGGCTGCTCCGGGGGCTGCACGGGGACCACTGCGGGTGATGACTGCCCTTCAGGTCGGTGTCATCTAATTCCCCACACTGGGGCTGCAGTCTTATGTAAAACTGCTGCAATTTTCCAGTAGTCTCCTTTACAGCAACCCCAGTTCTTTTTCATAGCGCTGTCATTACTGACCTTTCACATTTAGGATTAGGCAGAATGGAAGATAAAATCTTCATTCAACTCAGATAGATTTTAATTCTCTTTTTACTACATCCTCTCTCTCTTTTCTTCTCTTTTTCTTCTTTTTCTATTCCCTTTTCTTTTCCTTATTATCTTATTTTCCTTTTTTTCTTTTTTCTTTTTTCTTTTTCTTTTTCTTTTTCTTTTTCTTTTTCTTTTTCTTTTTTCTTTTCTTTTTCCTTTTCCTTTTTCTTTCCCTTTTTCTTTTTTTTTTTCCTTTTTCTTTCCCTTTCCCTTTCCCTTTCCCTTTCCCTTTCCCTTTCCCTCTCCTTCTCCTTTGCCTTTTATTCCTTTCCCTTTTTCTTTTTCTTTTCTTTTGTGTTTCTTGAAATATGCATCTCTCCAAGCAACAGCAATGCCATAAAGCAAATTCTCTCAGCAGTCTTCACAGTTGCTCTGGGATGCAAAATTGTGAAATATCCAAAACTTTACACTGGAAATATTACCATAGCATTTACAGACAGAGACTGCCAAGATTGCTGGGACAGATTTTGGCTGGCTTATTCCCTAACCTGACTAAAGCCAGTAAAGAAAAGTCAAATTAAATCAGCAAGGCTCTGAGCTGTAACTTGGTTGCTGTTTCCTGCATATTAACATTGCTTCTAAACCTTTAAAGCTCATCTGGTCCAACCCCCCTGCAGGGAGCAGGGCCATCTGCAACTAGAGCAGGGTGCTCAGAGCCCCAGCCAACCTCACCTGCAATGATTCCAGGGATGGGACAGCCACCATCTCTCCGGGCAACCTGGGCCAGGGTCTCACCACCCTCAGTGTAAAAAATGTCTTCTTTCTCTCCAGTCTAAATCTCCCCTCCTTTAGTTTAAAACCATCACCCTTTGTCCTGTCACAACAGGCCCTACTAAAAAGTTTGTCCTCATCTTTCTTATAGACGCCCACAAGAAGGTCTCCTCAGAGCCTTCCCTTTCCAGACTGAACAACCCTGAATCTCTTGAACTTTCTTCATTGGAAAGGTGCTCCAGACCTTCATGGTTATGGCTACAGAGTGCTTTGCATCTGGGAATCTCAAACAGCCTGATGCAATTAAGATTCACCAGTGAGGGAAAAAAAAAAAAAAAAGCAGAGCTCATCTTATCGTTTGCATGTCAGAAAAACTTCAGCCTGGTTTTTCTTCTCGCCTGTTTTCATATTCTGCATTAGCTTGCCAGCTCTTAGAGAGGACCTTGGAGAAGCAGCATGGTGGCCCTGGGGAGAGCAGTGCAGCCAGTGCAGGGGTTGGGGCAATGCCCCGCGTGCAAAGGACAGTGCTCCTCTCTGCACACTGCTCGTTTCCACGCAGTGCTCATCTCCATGTATTTCTTGACTCCTCGCTCCAGGATCAAAGGCTCTTCATGAATCCTCAGTTAACTGGGGATCAGGCTGGAAAGCCTTGGTTGTCTTGGGCTTCTGCACCCCTCGGTATGGGTGTGAGGGTTTGCATCTTGAGAAGACGGGATCAGAAGAAGCTTCTTGAGTTCCTGGAATTTCCCCCACCAAGGCATGGGTCCCAGGGTTTGCTCCTTAGTGCCTCTCTAGTGGGAAACAACATCTCCTCCAGAAGGTCTGCCTTCTTCGCAGTGGGATTTAGGGAGCTGCTCGATAAAATGGAGCCTGGCCAGTCGCTGAGCAGTAGATGCAAGTTCCTTCTCCTCTCTGCTCTGCTGCAAGAGACAAGTACTCCTCGGAAATTCTTTTTTTTTTTTTTTTTCTTCACTTGAAGCACTTCCTGTAAACCAGAAGATATATGACTCTTTCAAAGAGTTTTAATACTTTTACCAGTAACTCCGCAGCGCAGTTATGAAGGAGCGAGGCATTGCGGGTGAAGAAGTGCATGGCAATTTAGAAGATTTAATAGAAGTCGATTTTACACTTACACACATTAACATTCACATGGACCTGATAACAAAAAAAAAAAGCACCATCCAGTATTCTCACAGCTACACGATGCTGTTTGCCAAAGCCTTTAGTTACAATTAGTCAGATTAAACTCCGTCCATAGATAGATTCAACTCCATCCAGAAAAGCTACCTCACTTTCTATTTTTACAAACCATGCTGACAATAAGTACTCTCACATCTGACAGGATATATTGTCTTTGCCCATTGCCTCTTATAACCTGACAGTGAAAAATGTACACTTCAGCATCCAGGGAGTCGTTTGTTACCTCTCCACTTCCTTCTAATTAATGAAAACATAAGGGAAGAAACAATAACTGGGTCTACTCTTCAGGCAGAAAATTATTATTGCTCAGATGAAATTAAAAAAAAAAAAATTTTTTTTGGCACCTGATTGCCTCAGCAATGACATAATCAGAGGGGATTTTTACTGACTGTGCAATAAAGCTACATATAACTGTAAATGCAAAATACTTAAAGGTTTCCACCCCTGCTTTTGCATGTAGTTACACCTACCATAAAGGCGATCTTAAGGATGCTAAAAATGAGCTGCCCTTTAGAGACAAATGGTCTTGTTACAGAAAAGGGAGAGATTGGACCCAAAAAGCAGTCGAGCTTGGCTTCGCTCATGGAGATGTGTTGTTTGGCATGGAGCATTTTGATTGCTGTCTTTGGGCCAGGTAGCATATTTTTGTGCTGGTACACGGGGAAATGGATGATACTGATGAAATCTGGAATTCAGCAGAGCACACCCCAGGCTTTTACTCCAACGTGAGTCAGCAGAGGGGCTGGGGGGCCGTGGGGGTTGGGAAAACCACAGTCACCAAAACAAAAAGAGTTTCCCTGACGGCTTTGGGGTTCTGTGTTTCTGCTTGAGATGTTCTTACCCAAGATCCTTTGGTGAAACATCTCTGTGGTATCTGAACTCGTTTCAGAAATCTGATTCTCCCATTCATTGCCCATTCCTTGGGACTTTTCATAGAAATGTCCTGAATGTAATGACTGCCTTGACCTCCATAAATACAGGGCACTATTTGCTCAGTTGATCAAAATCCCTGAAATAGTGCTATTCCATTTCTCCAAAAGCAAGCTGCAGAGAGCTGTTGGGATGAGGACGGATGTCTTCATTACCCATCAGAGGTAAATGGAAAACCAGTGCAATTTGGCGGGGGGGAAGGAGAACAGCAGTGATATGTTGATGCTCTAGTTCACAGTGAGTGGTACTTTATAGCCTGGTCTTGAATGAAACTATGAACAGTGCAAGATGCTTTAGTACACCCAGGTACTAAACCCAAGCCTCAATTAACCTGTGACTGTGTCTCATCTTCACTGTAAATCCAATGTTTGGCTTGCACCAAGTATAAACAACATATCAAAGTGGGAAAGTGTCATTATTGACCGGACACAGTGGCTTGCAAGGATGGATGCATGACTACCTATGAGTAACTCACCCAAAAGTGGTTGAATGTCTCTCATCCAGTTAGAAAAAGGGTGGATACTCAAGTTAATAATTGTGATGCACAGCCAGAAATAATTAGAAGCTGCAAGACTGGCAATCATAAATTACTTTTCTTTTAATAACATAACGAAGGCAGAGTCGCAGAGGTAATAGAAAAGTGCAGCTCAAGCAGAGAAGTTCAAATGAAAAAATCAAGGCCAAATCCATTTCTTTAATTCCTTTCTTGCACAAAGGACAATATAATATTCATCGTTTCCAATGGACTAACTTTAACTATAGGTGATTTTTTCCACAGCTAACTTGTCTAAGGGAGAGGAAGAAATAAAATCTTAAAGGGGAGCACCACTGCCTGTTTAAATCTATGAAATGTAGCACTGGAAAAATTTCCTCCACATCTGCAGGGGCAAGCTCTGACCAGGCGATGGTGGCTGTGGACAGGAATGGGTCTGGTCTAACGAGCTGATGGCAGCTTGAAATTCCAGGAGAAATTCTGGATAGCAGCCAGGGATGCTAATGGGAGTGCCAAAAGCATAATTCTCCCAAGGGATTTTCTTGGGATACATCAAAATGATTGTTACTCCATTGCTGGAGACATGTTGCCGGCCTCCTGCCCAGTTTGCTCCCAGTGCTAGGGCAGAAGAAATTAATAGGCTTAACAGGTGGCTAAGTTAGCATGGGACAAATTATCCTACAGTGAGACTTCGAATGAATGACTCAGTGCCTGACTTTAGAAGCTGAAGCTGGGGGAGATGAATCCTCCTGAGAGCAGCAGCCTGGAGACTGGCTTTGGTTTAGTTCAGTGTGGAAGGAGCGGTGGAATTTGGAGCGGTGAAAGCAAGATCGTTGAAATCAGCTGAGTTGATGTTAACCATTACAGTGATTTTCTTTAATTACAGCAGAAGGCAAACGTCCTTTTGTCTGTACAGTACAACAGACTTATTAAAATATAATGTGAAACTTGAAATGTAACAGAGGGAGGTGAAATGATTCTTAAATCACTATGATTCTTTGGAAAAGAGGAAAGGCTTTGCTTCCATGCCCAGGCCTATCTTGCAGGGATAATGTCAGTATTTGAATTACAGTAGTATCTTCAAGTCCTGAGCTTGAGGTTCCATTTTCTTGGGTGGCATCAAGCAAAAAAAAAAAAAAAAGCAGCAACCTTTTACATGAATATCATTAAATACAGTTGATATATTTTCCAATGACAACGTAAACATGTCTGAGCCAAAAATGGTCTCATTTTGAATTTTACAGATAATGTAGGCTGGAGGTTCCACTGTGACTTTTAAGCAGGAGTCTGCAATTTGTTCTATTTTAATTTGACCCGTCCATTTTGATGGGCAGTCTCATTAATACAGCACCGTTTTACATCAGAAATTTCCCCTCTGAATGATATGAAGCCTAATGCATTCCTCCCACGCTGGAATAAATATAATATGTGGTAAATATATTATACCCAGTGATCCTTAATGTAACTGATCGATCATCAATTTTCAAAAAGGGAAACCATCATTGGGTAGAAAATAGATCAGCTATTGAGCCAGACAATTATCTTCTCTCCTGAATGAGATGTTGCATGCCAAACCAGAAAGAAACAGCTATTTGGCAGAACAGTAAATGTAACGAATACCTTTAGGACGTGTTGGACAAAATTATTTGTTAATAGTTCTCCAAGGACAGGAAAGAGGCTCCAGGACCAAGGTACATGTCTCTTTAGTGGCATGAAAACCATTTCATGGTGGTACAAGGCCCTGCATGGAGTAAGGAGCTATCACTGCCAGTAGTGGTACCTATCGACTTTATGATTGCTGGAAGACCTAGCGATGTCCTCCAGCCTCATGGCCTCCATCAGGAAATTTCTCTGCATTGGGAAAGCAACACTGAGACCTATTGCTCACCAGGAAGAGAGATGGGTTGGACAGCGTTGGGCAAATGTGGGCTGAGTTTGCCATCAGCAACTTGTCACCACTTGGGCACCTACAACATCTGCACCATCCCATCAGGGTTGGTTGACCTCTCACACTGCCTCGAGGAGCTGTGGGGCAGGGGCACGGTGTCTCACCTGCCTGGCTCTCTTTGACCTTGAAGGGAAAACTATCTCAGTCTTTACTGCATCACCTAAGACTGCTTCCAGGTGCTGTTCTTACCAAAATGAGCCTAAGAAGAGAATTTTAAGCTGTGTTTGGTTAAATGAACTCTTAGCTGGGTGACTGGTTGACTCTCCCTGCAGGAATTTCAAAAACATCTCTATGCTTTACTGCCCCACAAGATGCAGCTGCTGGACTTGGCATGGTCCCAGTGTTCCAGCCCCCATGGGAGCAGGACTCCTCACAAACCTATCTCTGTCTCCAACCCCTGCTGGAGACCTCAGACTCGAGATAAAAGTGACATGATAGAAGTCCTTCAACAAAATGAGATTATCAGCTGTCGAAATCCAGTTTGCTCTCTTAAAAGATGTATGTCAGTTTACATCAAACCCTTGGTTGGCTAATGGAATATATCAAAGGGACACAGTCAAGGGTTTTCAGGCCACAGGTTTGACTGACCTACCTTAAAATAGGTATTATTAAATGAGGTAGTTGTTTGAAATCCTTATGTCTTTTTTTTTTAAGAGGAAAATGACACTCTGCCCTTGTAAATTTGATGCCTGCAATTAATGAAAGCAGAAGATCCAGAAAAGGAAGGAAGGAAGGAAGGAAGGAAGGAAGGAAGGAAGGAAGGAAGGAAGGAAGGAAGGAAGGAAGGAAGGAAGGAGAGAGAGTGCTCTTTATTTTGTTAGGGTCTACAGAACTACAGCCATTTCTCTTCTTGCAGCTTCCAAGCCTGGCTGGCTGAAGCAGCCTGTTGCTGGAGCTGCACTGTCATTGCTGCTGAGGCTGAGCTGCACGCAGAGAGATTCTGGCATGAAGCTCCCTTCCATTAACATATTTTTTCTATGAATGGCACTGTTTGTCCTGCGGAGTGGAAAATCCCTCTGCCTGAAAAAAATGGTCTCGAGGGACCACCTCTAAAGGCAAGAAATAAATTTATTCATCCAGGCTCACACGGTCCTGGTCCCTCTGCTGAGAATGACAACCAACGTGACTTCATGTGTCAGCAGAGGTCCTGGCTCAGGAACTGGGCTGAGAAATATGGGGTAATTTGATGTTGACTTTAAAACCTGTCACCATCTGAAACAGCAGGGGGAAAAAATAACAATATTTGCTAAAAGGCAGAAGATAAAATCACTAGATGAAATTACTGCTTCAGAATGACCTTCTAAAAATACCTGCGGTGATCAGTCTGGGTGGCTGGAGAGCTACAAACCTACAACCCGGAAAGGTGGAGACTCCACTCTGAAGCCAGGTCGCCCCTGGAGGAGGGTAATTTGCACCTTGCAGAAACACCATCCCCAAATAAATTACAGTCCTAATGAACCACAAGGACAATAGACAAAAGGAGGCTTTTTCTTGTAAACAAAGGAGCAGGAGGGAAAGCTCCAGCTTCAGTTTCGGCCAAGAGCCTGGTCCTTATCTCTCATTAGCACAAAGGTTAACAAAGAAGGTCCTAGTGGGCGGTCTGGGTCTGCTGCAACTTGGGCAGACCCAGGCAGTTTCTCTTGGTGCATGCTGCCAGTGTTCTCCCACCGTCACCTTCCCCTACGAAAAGGGCAACAATTCATTTGCTGCTCTACTTTTCCTGCCTCCAGCAACACCTGCTGGAGTTTTCCAGGGAGCTCTTTGCAACGGGAGCCCTGATTCATTTCCCACTGCCCCTCAACAAGGGTGCTGTTACTGACCGACCCACGGTAGGGCTGCATTTCCTATTCTTTGCATAAACCCTTTTGGATCTCACAATCTCTTTGCTACAGGCACGAGCACCAATACGCAGCTGGGTACAAATCACCCCACGGGCCCATGTACACTCTTAATTTCCAATGCATTAGCGGCACACTCCGAAGCTCCATTCCAAGACACAGCCAATAAAAATGAATTAACTGAACAGTCATTAGGATATAATGTGGTAGCGTTAAGGTGAGTCACAATATAATTACCATTATTTCTAATGGAGTTACCGTGCCATTACTGCAGAACAACACACCCTCACCTCCACCTTCCAATGGGTGCACACCTCATTGCACATGCACTGTGGTGCACGCTCGATTCGAGCGTGAGAAATTAAGGAGACATCCAGCTTGCTTGGAAAATTGCAGCTCCAAGTCAGTTGTGTGCAAAAACCACAGGTGCTGTTACTGGCTGAGCCTGCGTCAGTGGAATCAAAATGAGCCTTTTATCGACTGCAGTGAGTTTTGGATCAGGACCCTCAGGCTTCTTGACATGGATTCCTAAAGAAAGGTAGATTAGGTATTCACGATCTGTGGGTGTTTAAGCAAGTTTTGAACCTGAAAGCCAAACTGAACCACATTTATGGAAAGAGTAGCAGAAGGTCATTGACTTCTAGCAGGCTGCAGCAAAACACGTGGCTGAGGCAAAGGCACAGACACCTGATGGCTCCCTGAAGGACAAGTCTGCAGCATCTACTCCCTGCTTCAACCTCCAAGGAGACCTTCGACTTTTGCACTGTCCTCCACAGCTTTGGGCTTTGCTTCTCTCAGAACAACTGTTTCACAAGGTGGTCGGTGGACTTTTCACAATGTTCATTTCACTGCCAGCTTTGGGCCATGTTGGCTGGTTCCTGGGAGGTTCTCAGGAAGGAGCCCACAAAGGCAGGAAATATGGGACGTGACATAAATGTATTCTGCTAATGCTATAAATTAGTCATCTCAAATATGTATTTAATATAATAAATTTGGAAGACAGCTACTGTAGGTTAAGTGGCAACTGACAGCACTTATAATGAGGATTAATATACAGAGAGGTCCTACAGATTTGTTAAACTTCAATAAATATTTATTATAATCCACTGGTTCTTAACTTACACTCAAATAAATTGACTAATGTTGAATAAATAGAGAAGCATGACCAAAAGGAATGGGCAAAAGCCCATTGGTGCCACTGTCAGCTCATGACTTATGAGGGATATGTCCTAACAAAAACCAACCTACTTAAGTTTGGCTCCAAGGCCAGTTGGTTTAACAAGATTTGCATTAGACCCTTTACTTCCAGATGTGTTCCAGAAGGGACGAGGTGATCTTTTTCAATCAGAATGTGGCTAAGGGTTGTGTCCTTCATAAAAAGCAGCCTTTGCTCCAAGAATTCCAACAATCCCAAGAGGAAATTAGTTGTTCTTGACTATATTGCACCCTGATGCAGTCTGAGCATGAAAACCTAACCTAGCTCTGGCAGCTTGAGGAAAAAATTTCACTTTCTTTCTCTTATATTGACTCCATATTTTTTAGGGAAAAGGAACTAAGGCTGTGGCAGTAAGTTTGAGATGCACAAGCACAAAACTGCTCCCATCAGGCTGTTGTGATCCAGTAGCCTGGGAAAGGTCCAGTCAGAGATACCTGACCAGGGTCTAGGTGTGGACTAGATGCCATACGACTGCCTCTCAACACGACTGCATCTCCGACACGGCTCTTCCAGAAATGGCTTAGTCACAACTAGTTCAGGTACATCACCTGGAGGCACAGCAGTGTGCCTGGAAGGAGCAGATTTCCAAAGGTACTTGGGTCTCTTAAGATGTGGGGTGGAGTTCAGCTGAAATTCAGGAGTGCTTTGCCATAAGTAAACATCTAATTCACTGCTTGTGCTTTTGGCAATGTTACCAAGCACCCATCTGCCTGCATGGGTTGGTGCCTAATTGCCGTTGAAGGTCTGTCGGGGGCAGGAACTGCATTAAAAGCTCCTCAGACATTTGAGACCAGAGTGGAAGTGTGTGCACAAGGCAGAGATTAAGAACAGCAAATTTCTGCACTGCCTGTCACACTGAGTACAGGGCACTTGGTTTTGCTAAATTATTTTTGCACACTGCTTCAAAATATTTTGTTGTTGCTGTTGACTTTTTTTCCTGACTTATCAAAGAATTCTTGGACCTTTCAGAAGAACTTTCACCCATATCTGGCAATAAATTTCCTTCTCCTGTAAGTGCAACATGGTGCATACTCTCCTGGCTGGCACTGATGTTCATTACCACCTTTCATGGATCAGCTTCTTGGCTTCCTCTCCCATCATTATGTCTTTGCCTATGATAACCTCCTTGACATTGTCTTACTGATATTTTCTTAGCCTTCCTGGACCCTTTTCCTACTACTGTCATGCACAGGCTTGTAAAGAATATTCCTTCGATCCTATGTGACAGATAATAATGTTTTTCTTAATTGCTAATCACACCTATTAATGTGTTACTTGCAGGAGAATGGTTAATTCCAGGCAGCTTAGAAATTCTGCAGAAGGGCTGAGGGTACATGTTGTGCTTCCCAGGGTGACTACCAAGCCTCAGGCACTGGTGAGCTGGTGATCTCTGCACGATCAACACTGTATCCAGAAGCGATAAGGTTTCATTCCCAGCTCTGGACAAAAGAGGAGATATTAACCTTACAGATGAGGTTGACCCTCACAAGTCCTGTGTAATGCATTTTGCAGAGGGAACACAGACCCCGTAGGAAAGGTGAACTTATAGAGAGTGGTTGATCTGAGCAAGGGCTTGGCTCAGCAGAGCATTGGGCAAAAAGCCACCAGCACAGGTCCCTCAGAGGATGTCTCACCTGCTCCTGGGCAGGCAGTGGAGCCTCACTGATGCTCCTGACTGCAACGGGTTGTTCGTTCTTAACACCCTCAGCACAGTGCTGCAGGATTTGCTTGGCTTAGACATTGTCAGAAACTCAGAAGCAGTCTCATGGATTAGATAAAGGCGGTGGTGAGGTGACCCTCAAAGCCAGGCAGTCCTGACAGCTTCAGGGAACTGAAGGCAGATGTAAAGACTGAGTGAGAGCCTAAAGCATCCACACAGCACAGCCTGATGGGTAGACAGCCGTAGGGAAACCAGAGGCAGGGAGGGGGTAAAATGAAGCGGTGAACGTTTGTAAATGGGACTCCTCAGGAACTGAACATGATTGCCTAAAAACTCCCACACTTCCCCTCAACAGCTGCTTTCTTTGTGCTAAATCAATCAGCATTCTTATTACCTTACCCTGTACGTGCGGAAAAGATGCGCCTGAGCAAAAAAGCTGGGGCCCTTCCAGCGCTTTGTCTTTCCCACCAGCCTGTACCTCACTTGTGTCAGTTCCTGATACTTTTTCTCTACCATCCTCCCCAGCTCCTCTGCTCCCAGACCAGTCTGGTCTAACTCTGGCCCTGGCCAGCCAGCAGCAGTGAGCCCCAGACACTCCTGGCCTGAGATTTGCTGTGGAGGAGCCTAATAAGAAACCTGACAGTAGGTTCATGCTCAGTGCGGTGGGGTGGAGATGCTCATGGGGTCTTGGACCATTTCCACTGGTGTCCCTACCACAGCCCTCATCCCTCCAGGGCTGCTCTTTTTGCTCCTCCAAACCTTGCTGAGGATGGTACCCTGCAGCAGGCTTCATTCAGGGGTGCAAAGGGCACCTCTGCATTTCGGGTGTGTTATTAGCAGTAGTGGGTCTTCTCAGAGAGATGCTGCAGTGCTCTGTTAACATCAGCAGGTAGTTCTGTAGCATGCACCAAGCCACAAGTGTCCTTTTTGCTGTTAAACACCACCAGTGTTAATCTGGGAGGGAGAGGGAGGCGTGCTCACTCAGGGAGGATGTGGGAAACCAATTACGAGTTCTTATACAAATCCAAACGTCTCTTCCTAAATATGCCGCCTTTCAAAATGAGGCAGAGATTTGGCTTTCACAATAAGCCTGAACTGTGAACTTTTTAATTTGCACATGGTTTCAGGAAATTTAACTCATCCTATCAGAAAAAAAAAAAAAAAAAAAGAAAGAAAGAAAACCACTTTAAAAGAAAGCTCTTTTGCTTCTTTCTTTATTCCAGCAGCAGAGTAATTTATGTACTCATTTAATTTTGTTCTGCCACAAACAAAACCACAGTATATAATGTGATCTCTTGCTGGAACACTCATTGTTGGGAGGACATCGGAGAAGACATAAATGTCCCTGACACAAAAGAAGATCCCAAGTTTCAGGGAGATCACACAGTCTGGAAAATATGGGGGCTTGGGTTAAATTTATGAGCGGCCCTTTGTTCTCTCCTTTATCGTATGATAGCATAATAATCTTTTTAAACCACAGTAAGAACCAGATACCTGAGAGATTGGTGCTTTATAAATACTTAAACAGACAGAACACTATGAAAATCTTCTGTTCTGCTGCATTTTTGCCCATTGTTAATATTGCTCCAGTGATGCAGGAAAAAACTTCTAATAACTGAAAAACATTTGTGTTCAGAGGTGAGGTGGTTTGTGTCTTCAGAGAAAGATCTTCCAAAACAAAGAACATTATATTACACGGGCAAGCTGCAGCAGCAGCATGCTGGTTTTGTGTACGTGTGCGTACGGAGATACCAAAAATCTCCCAGCCAGCCAGTGAAGCAGCCGTATTTCATCATTGTTGGCTATATTTCACAACTTCTGAAAAGTCAAAGGAAAACCCAACCCTTCCATCTTGCTGAACAAAAAAAAAAAAAAAAGCCTCCAAGATGTGAATGAACCCAAGTCAGCCAGTGGGTAATTGGCCAAGTTATCTCTAATGTCACCATTTCATCCGCCAACAGCGAGATGCTGATAAACCCCCAGTGTGACTGATCTCACTGAGAAGATGCGGGGAAGAAGCTCAGGCTACTCAGGAACCCCCTGGCTGTGTCTTTTTCCTCCCTGGGCAAATCAACCCCTTCTCCTGCCTCAGTTTCCCAGTTAAAAAAGGGAGACCATCACACATTTGGATTTTGAGAGGGAAGAGTTTAAGTAGTGTGCTATCAATGAACATCGCTTCTGTTTGGTGGTAGTTTTGAAAACAACTTTATCTTCTTTCTTTCTTGGCAGAAACACCAAACAAAAGGAAAAAGCTTTAGGAAAACAAACAAACAAAACCACCACAACAACAAAAAAGTACCTTTTGCACCATATCCACATGAATTTTATGTCACACAGATGTGTTGTGTCTGTGTACACTGGATAAAGCTGGAGCTGGTCTCTGGGAGAAGACAGGAGATATGGTTTTAAGCACCATTACGTTGCAAAATGGTGATGCAATTGGTGCTTTCATCTGGTGGTGGAGTCACAGGCAGCTGCTTCCTTGGGCTCTCTGTGCTGGGGGAGCTGAGACGTTGTCAAGTAATGTGAACTTCTGCAGTGGGCTCAGTTAATCTGCAGAGAAAGAAAAGGTGCTTTTTATCTTAAAAAAAAAAAGAAAAGAAAAGAAAAGAAAAGAAAAGAAAAGAAAAGAAAAGAAAAGAAAAGAAAAGAAAAGAAAAGAAAAAGAACTTAAATTACCAAAAAGAAGAAAATTAGCTTCAGAAAGGTGAAACTGAAATAAATGCACTTCTTTGGGGTCTATCAGGTGTTAGAGTCTATCACGTGTTAGAGTCGTGTGATATAAGAGCCAGATCTCATGCTGACTGAGGGGACTTTGCAGGCAGCTCCAGGGTTGGTCTTTCCCAGTCATTAAAAAAGGAGAAAGCCAAGAAAAGGTCTGTTTTTATAAAACACAGAAAAGCTCGTCTTTTCTCTAGGTGTTTGGGGTATTTGGGTTTTGTAGGGATGTGACAATTTGTCAGTTTTTGGAAAGAATTTATCTGTGTTGAGACAACTGCCATTGGCAAAAGCTAATTCCATCTACTGATGGAATTTCGGGTCAAAATAAGTAAAAGAGAAAAAAAAGAGAGAAGGCACATCCCCAACAACCTTATCAGCGAGGAGCAGGACAGAGCCACATTCAGGCTTCTGTGCCAATAAAAAAATTAATTATTCATAGGAGTTTTTGTGGAGAACAGAGGAAGACCAACCACTGGGTGAACAAGAGCCTCCTCACCACCAGCAAGGTGGGAAGGTGGCTGGGCCAGCAGGTTGCTGGGAAGAGCCCGGCTTTTCCAGGAGCTCCCTCAAGCTGGAGGTGTTTGGGAGCACGGGGAGGTTGAGTGGGGTGCATGGTTCAGTCAGTTTGGCTTCATCCCAGGAAGGGGCAGCATTCTTCAGGATGCAAAAACCTAATTGACCTAACTCTTACCACAGGGTACTGTCCAGCCCTTTGGTTCGAGATCAGATTTTGGCCCAAAGAAAACCAGAAATCAATACCAAAAATGCTCCAATTGGGTCAATAAGCTGCATTTTAAAGTTTTTATTATTGGAAATATTTATATTACAGTAGCTTGGTATTTTAGAAGGCTATAAATGCATTTTTATATAATCAGCATTTTTAAAAGTCTATAAACATCCACTATGTTTGCCTAATGTACTATAAAAGCTTCCAAAGGAGCTGTTATTATCCAACTTGTCACCTCACACATGCTCCGAGGAGGAATTTTTTTTTCCTTGTCTGCTGTTAATAAAATGAAGCAAACCATTAACAGCTTTGGAGCTGCAAGAAGTAAAGGGGCTTGTAATCTTGGACTCCAAAGGAAACGTCTGCAGCTTTGCTCCTCACCTCTTTGAGATTCCCAACACGCAACAACAATTTCAAACAGACAAAATCAGTTTAGGTTACATAAATTCAAAAGCCCAAGCCTGCTTCTTTTAAAGTAACATCTTGCATTTTGTTTGGAGTGTTGCAATCTCTCAGAGAATATTCTGAACGGGTTCAGCTTTACAGCCTGCTGTGCATCTTCCCCAGGTTTCTGTGGTGAAAGCAGCTTTAATGCAGAATTATTATGTGCACACATACATATGTTATTACACATGCACATGCATATATGTATATATGTCTATATTTATGTGTGCACGCAAATAGAGATATATGTATATATAAAGTCGAGCAGGCTGTGGTGGTTGCAGTCAGGACCCATCCCTCCCAACACTCTCTCCATGCTGAGCTCCCAGCGTTATCAGCGCGTGGAGCAAGCGCCAAACCAAGTCCTGATTAAAAAATGCCACACATTTTGGAGAGGAACGTGGATATTTCAGTCCCTGCGAGCTCAAGGGTGTATGTGGTGTAAAGCAGTTAGTGAAGGGAAGAAAGCTGCGTGCGAAAAGCAGGCTTGGGTTTTAAACAATCCCTTAATTCACATCTCAGACGTTTGCTCTCGGTTTATCTCTGTTTATAGTTTGCCCCTGTTCCCAACATATCTCGGTGGCGGGATGGATTCTCAACCCCAGGGAACCTGTCAGGGATGTGATAACAACTCACTCAATCCAAAGAAGGGCACGATGGCGCCTATGATAGTGAGCGGCTCTTAACAGCTCCCCTGCCACCAGTGCAGGGTCCTGCTGGGGCACCGGCAGCTGCTCCTCTCTGGGATTTTGTGATTTTGGATGGGGCTGAAAGTAGTGTGAGAATCTGTTGCTTCTGGCACTTGGGTTCTCAAAAACCCCATGATGATTCCAAGAGGGTAAGAGGCAATGAACTCCCCCTGTGCCGGCTGGGCTGGTATTTCAGGTAAAGGCCTTCCTGGGTGAATCTGGGGTGGTCCTGGGGTGGGCGAGGGTGGAGAAGGGCTTCCATGGCTTCAGTTATTGAAAGGGCACAGGCTGAGAAAGCCTTGAAAGTTCTGGCTGATGCCCGAGGGGGAGCATTTTGAACATTCCTGTGGTGATGGAAAAGAGGAGAAAAAAACAACGGATGCGGTTTATGCCACTGCAAGTGATTCCCAGCTGTTCTGCAGGGAAATGAGCTGAAGGTGCAAAGGGAACATTGGTGGTCACAGGGACCACATTGGAGCAGAGAAATGGGGAGGAGGGAGGAGCATTCCTACAGGCTCTCTCCCTGCTGTGAGTCCCATCAGGTTTGGACTCTGGGGTCAGATAGAGCAGCCTGAGGACTGCCCTGTGTTGTGCCACCACAGAGACAGCTCTGGCACCGCAGGGACGCCACACTTCACGATTTTGCTGTCACACATCCCATCCTGGGCTATCTGAAGAGTGACAGTGTGGAACAGCCTGTCCTTGGGATTGAGGGGCAGAGGGAAATCCAGGTTCCCAGTGTGGGTTCAGGAGAGCTGTCGGCTGAGACAGTGAAGGAGCCAAGGCAGCCCAGGACAGACAGCAGATGTGTCAGCTGTAGAGGCTATTTCTGGCATCATCCTTGGAGCTGAGGACCTTAGGGCATGGGGAAGCACGGCTGGGACCTCCTGGGAGCCTTTCCCACCTCGTGGCACTCTGGGGTGGTTCCTGCAGGCATTTCCCATTCTTAGATGACTTGCTATCAGCTCCCAACAAGAGCAACAACCTCAGCCGAGTGTTGCCTGACAGTCTCACATGGATGTCCTAAGTGGAAGCATCCGCTGGGATCAGCATTGCCGGGTCTCTGTGCAGCCATGCACGGACCCTGTGGGCAGGTGTCTCTGTCACACATCACTCCACATTCATTGATTGCTGATGGAATCAAAGGCTGTTGGGCAACTCATTGGGGTTCATGCAAACTTCCCACCCCAGCTCCACATCAAGCCACCACCACCTAAGCATGCATTGGCAGATACTGGTCCCTCCAGCCCCAATTCCCCCAAAGCCTGCCCATGTTCGCAGCGTGAGATGCCCTTGGGATGCGAGGAGGTGGTGTGGTCCTTCTGGGTGAGCCTTGATGAGGTGGCATGGTGTAGAAATCTGATGTGGGCAGGGTCAGGAGGGGGGCATTGGATTCAGGAGGTGCTCCAGGGTAGGGGTTCTGCTGCAAATAAACAGGACAGGTTGGCTGAATGCAGCCAACGCCACGTCTGTCATCATTTATCTCCTCTCCCAAGGTGACCTTCCCAAGGCTCTGCTGTCTTTGAAATGGGTCTAACCTGAGTTTCTACAGACATTCACCTGCTTCTCCACGTGCAAGCCAAGAGCAATTCCTGTGCTGCCAAAATTGCCCCCCCTCAGTGTAGTGCTGAATGAAGCTTTGGAGGCTGGAAAGCTCCCATGGCTTCAAGGACTAAGGGACACCGCTATGCTGATGACCCGAGTTAACCCACCATGGCATGGCGTGTTTCCCTGGCTGGAGACGGGGCTTCCCAGTGCTCCTTGTGTAGGGCAGAAGGTCCAGCACCTTCCCAGCCTTCAGCACCTTTGGAGACACAGGAGAACAGATGTTGCTGGACAATGAGATGCCCAGGACCTCGTGGTGAAGGACTTGACCCCAGCAAGCGGCCTTTGAATCCCGGTTCTTCCCTCTGTAAGGTGAAAATCGGGATCCCTTAAGCTTCTTCTGTGCCTTCTCACGCGGATACCTTTCTACCATGGAGGAAGAATTACAGATGAAAGAAAGAAAAGGAGAGAAAAAGACTAAATAAGTGAGGGAGCCAAAGGTCTTCCAGCACGGACAAGGTCTCCGCTCCGTGTCTCCCACCAATGGTGCTTACCAAACATAGCCAGGGCCCTGCGAAACCTCAGGCCGGCAGAGAGTAGTAAGATGAGCTCCCTCTTTATTTGGCCTAGCTAAAAATAGCAGAGGGGAAAAAAAAGGCAGAGTCAGGACCCTGCAGGACCAGTAGTCAATGGGCTGCGAGGAGCGATTGAACTCCAAATACTGCTCAGCAGGCTCCAGCTGACAGGCTATTTTTTGCCGTGGTTGACTAAATATGGTCAGGGAGGGAAGAGCAGGAGAAGGGGCCACTCGCCCGGGAGTGCGTGTTTCGGATGCTTCGCTGGGTATATAAGCACTGGAAAGGTGGACTCGCTTTCTGACCAGCGCTCCCCCCCTCCCCTCCTCCTGCTTCCCCCCCACCCCCTTCTCCCGGGTTGTGCATCCCTCCAGGCAGCCTGACCCCCCAAGCCCGGGCTGACCCCCCGGGGTGGGGTAGGGGGTGTAGGGAGGGGGTGAGGTGGGGGGGGGGCGATGAAGGGAATGGAAGGTAAGGGAAGTGAAGGGAAGGGAGGGGAAGTGGGGGGTTAATGGGAGCACTGGGGGGGGAACCCAGTGGGGGCCATAGGGTGACCACCCTTGCAGCCTCATGAAGAGGAGCTGGTGCTGCCTTCTCTTCCCAGGGCTGTGGCT
>JAAGNO010005229.1:26759-41168 GCA_033439905.1 Ceryle rudis | reverse complement strand
GGGCGGGGCGATAAGACGCCGAGCCGACGTCGCCCCCCCCGCGGGCGCGCGGGGGCGCGGCACCCGGGGGGGGGGGGGGGGGGGGTGGGTGGTGTGTCTCCGCGCCGCCGGCCCCGCTACGAGGCGGCTCTGAGCGCCAAGGCTCCCACCGGAGGCTCTCCGTCTTACACGGAATCCGGGCTCGGGAGCGGGCTGCGGGCCGAGCCGGTCAGTCCGCCCCAGCGGCCGCCGCTCGCCGGGAGCTCTCCAGAGAACGGCTCCTTTTACGACACTACTGCTCGGCGGTGCCGCTTCATTTGCGGCAGGCGGCCTCGTTTCCGGCGGCGCGTGCTGCTGACGTAACCGGCCGGCGGCAGCAGCGCGACCAGCACCCGGGCAGCGGCAGCGCGCACGAGGGAGCTGCTCCACGTGGGAAGAGGTCGGGCTGGAGCCGCGCGTGGCGGCACGCGGGGGCTCGCGGGAAGCGACCGTCGGTTCGCCCGCGCGCGGGCTGGGGGCTGCGGGCGGAGTTCCCGCCGCCGCTGCAGCTCTAGGGGCCGGTGACCGCCGGGCGGAGGGCGGAGGGCGGGTGTCCGCGGGCTCCCTTGGCGGGGATCCCCGCGGCCAGAGCGCCGGCGGTGCCCCGGGGGCCCCGAGAGGTGCCCGGCCAAGGCGCTGCGGGTGTGCGCCCAGAGCGTGCTTTGTGCCGCGGGGCTGCGGCCGGCGGCCGGAGGGTTGCACAGTCTTCTGGGGCTGGAGAATGGCGCGTTCACCCCTCACAGCTGTGAGTGACAAACAGGTCGTCACTGCTGCTCGCTCTCTACGCGCAGGCATTGCGGTGGGCGACATCTTTGGTGTAAATACGCCCACCTGGTTTTAGTGGGAACTGAAGCACTTAACCATTGAATTAACAAACAAGAGTCTTGGGAGATTTTGGTTTTTACAGTAAATTAAAAGTGTACATCTCCAATGACTGTTTTTTTTGTCCCCGAGTTAGGAGGTAGCAGAGAATGTCTTTTCGTGGAAGAGGAGGTGGTGGAGGAAGAGGAGGCGGCTTCAATCGTGGAGGAGGTGGCGGTGACAGAGGTGGCTTTAATCGTGGTGGACGAGGTGGCTTTGGACGAGGTGGTGGACGAGGAGGCTTCAACAGAGGCGGATATGACCAGGGGCCTCCTGAAAGGGTAGTTTGTAAGTTCTGCGAAGAGACTGCATTGTTTAATTTAGAATCACTGCTCCAGATCTTTAGCTTGTTTGCTCTCTGTTTCAGTACTGGGAGAGTTCATGCATCCCTGTGAAGATGACATTGTCTGTAAATGCAAAACAGAAGAAAACAAGGTGCCTTATTTCAATGCCCCCGTGTACTTGGATAATAAGGAACAGATTGGCAAGGTGGATGAAATCTTCGGGCAGCTGAGAGATTTTGTATCCTTCAAAATGCGCGACGTACAGTGTTGGTTCTTTAAAGGCCGATGGATTATTAAACGTTATTTCTCTAGGATTTTAAAATGGTTCAAGGCTTGGCTACCAGTTAGATGGGAACAGTCACAAGCTGAGCTGCAAGTGTTGGTGACACTGGGTGCCTCATTCACATTAAGTGCCCTTTCCAGTATGACAGAGTACCTGCTGGCAGGCAAGTTTTTGGTTGGTACCAGTACTGGCGGATGTCTTTAGGATCCCTTGTTGTTCGAGATGTTCCTTTTTCTAGCTACCCAACCAAATTTTCTGCTGTAGGCTACTCACCTATAGCAGAGTTGAATCAAGGCAGTTGGGGTTTTCTGCACGTTAGGGGACCTTGCTCATGCTTCAGCTTATTATTTAATTGTAAAGGTGAGTTTGTGCTAGGATATCCTGTTGCTTAAAATGTCAATAAAAGCGAGCTTGTGCTAGGATGCCCTCTTGCAAAGCAAGCTTGTTGAGAGGGAGGCAGTGGGTCCATTCCCTCGTCACTGCCAGATTGACAGAATCCGTGACAAAAGCGGGGCAACTGTAACGTGGCAGTAAGACTTAGCCTGCGTTGGGTGGCTGCTTGAGTATCAATAACAAGCTGCATGCATTTTCCTCTTCCACATTAAACGTGGAGTAAAATGTGCAGGTTTAGATCGCACTCACGCTCTGAAGGTCTTAACTTGCAGATTTTACTCAAATATATCGAAATTATTTGAACTTCAGAAACTTGTTTTCTTCCTATGCTAACATAGACAAAGAAAATACATTACTGGATTTTGCAGCTCCTGCCTTCCTTGTTTAGTCTTGAGTTTCAATTAAGCAGAGTCAGCCAGCAGCTCTTTTTGATCTTGGGGACCACTTACCAAAGTCCTCGCCTACTGGAGAGCCGCAGGACTGGTGCAAGGCTCTGTGAGGTTACAGAGAGCGTGTGCCGGGTCACTGCAGGACGAGGCTGGGCATGTGGTTGGTCCACCAGTCCTTGCTGGCTCTTCCCTTTCTGCAGCCAGGCAGCTGTACCACCCAGCAGCAGCGCTGGCAGAGCCCCTGCGACATCTAAATTGTTCCAGATAAGCCTTGAGGTCACCCTGGGGCTAAAGGAGTCGTCACCTGCTATACAAATTTGTTTCTTTACAGTTCTCTTTTTATGTACTCTGTCCGCTGGTGTGTTTTTCATTATGCCTTCATACATGGAATGTATTAAAGAATGATTTTACCACAAAATGTCCTATTTTTAACTATCAAAAAACCCTGAGAAAAATTGGGCATACTTTCTCCCGATCTTCTAATTGCGATGTTTCGTTCGTGTTGGTGTTTAGCTTCAGTTATAAAATGCTAGTTTAGAAAATGTCTGAACGTGTCTTTCATAGACCAGATCAAACTCGCATTTTCTAAGGTTTTATTCCTGCTATGTTCCTTAAAGAAACTTAACAGTATTTTTCAGTGAAACTCTCTGAGAACATGAAAGCCTCTTCGTTTAAAAAAATGCAGAAGGTTAGCCAATCTCAGTAGCGGAGTTCTACTGCATGTCATCGGTTAGATAAATCTACTCTGTTGTCAGATATTAAAAGCTTTTATTAAGTTTTTATTAACTTTAGAAGCTACTTGTCCACAGTAAACATGAGTATTCATTTCCTCCTTCTTTTCACTTTTGTATCTGCCATGTTCTTCCTTCTCCCTGCCCTGTAAAAAATTATGTAAGAGATGAAACTCCTGCAAATATCATCTATATTTTATTAACTTGTTAACACTGTGATTTATTTCTTGTACGCTTTCTTTATTTGGCTATTTGCAGATGACAATTTGACATAAAGGGTTAAGACCAAGTTGTGGATATTTGTGAAGGGAGATGTTAATGTGCTCTTCAGCTTTGGTATTTTCAAAGCCTAATGGAACTCTTCTGCCTACAGTTTTACATCGATCCAGCAAAGCTGCTTCCCCTTCAGAGATTTTTGCCAAGACCACCTGGAGAAAAAGGTGCTCCCAGAGGAGGTGGTAGAGGAGGACGTGGTGGTGGACGTGGAGGAGGAGGAAGAGGTGGTGGTAGAGGTAAGATCCCAAGAACGGAAGCTGGGGAATGTTGGGATTTCTGCTGTGAGGTGAATTGTGTTGTCTCGTCTTTTGCTTGTTTTTATTTGTTTGTTTTGTGGGTTTTTTTTGGTGTTATTTGTTTGGGTTTTTTGGGGTGCGTGTGTTTGTTTTGTTTTGTTTTAAAGCTGCAGTTGAGTGCTTGAATATTACAGTTGTATTGAAAAGAAAGATGTTATGCATATTTGTTTGATGACTCAACGGAAGAGGCAATGATACCTTTTTAATGGCAAGATCTAGGCTTCTGTAGCTGGTTAAATGACAGCTCCGACGTCTGGGGAGGAAGAGTGTGCTGATTTATAACAAAGACAGAAAGCGTGACTGCTGAGCAAACTTGTGGTGAAAGGTTGTAGATAATACTCAACGCTGGCGGTGAAAACTCTATTTTTAGCATGTTCTAAAATTCTAGCTTGGACAAAATGAAACTGGAAGAGGATAGAGTGTAGATTGGGAACGTGAAGGAAATTCTTCACTCTTGAGGTTGGTGGGACAGTGACACAGGTTGCCCAGGGAAGCTGCAGATGTTCCATTGCCAGATGTGTTCCAGTCCAGGTTGGATGGGGCCTCGAGCAACAAGGTCTAGCGGGAGGTGTCCCTGCCATGGCAGTGGGGTTGGAACTAAATGATCTTTAAGGTCCCTTCCAACCCAAACTATCAATGATTCTGTGAAAATACTTGAAATGCAGTGTTTGAGAGATGGATGAACGCCCTGGTAGATCTCATCCTTCCTTGTTTTTTGAACACCATCCATGATATACTTCTCAATTAAAGCTGTAGATATTTTTTTCTTACATTACATTTTCTTGCCTCTTTTCCCTACCCTGCCCCTTTGCAGCAAAGCTCAAGCATTTGAAAGTTTTTTGGTTCAATTAATGTAATGCTCTGTTGAGTTGCAATTATTTAATAATACAAATATTGATTAAAAATTATGTGGGTTTTTTTCCTCTCATAAAAGAAGTTTAGCGTGGAAGTTAGTGTACTTATTATTTTGGACATTTTATATCAAATATTGAACAATATGTGAAATACTGCAGAGGGTCCCTGAAGAGACAAGATACCAGTAACTGACGTAGTGAATGTCCATCAGTTGAAGGTTCTGGCCTTTTTCTGATGTTCTTTTCTTTTCGGAAGCTGTCAATGAAATAAGTTTTGATGTGTAACAAAGAATTTGTATTCTCCTGAATGTGTCATTTCTTTCCTATGCTTAGGAGGATTTGGAGGAGGAAGAGGTGGAGGAAGAGGAGGATTCAGAGGAGGAAGAGGTGGTGGAGGAGGAGGATTCAGAGGAGGAAGAGGTGGTGGAGGAGGCTTTCGGGGTGAGCCTGCAGTTTTTGCCTCTCAGTAATAATGGCTCCTGATTTCTGAGGCTTTAAAAAAACCCAACATTCTGATTAATATTTAAACCTCTTGTAGATGTTTATAGTTTTATGCAGAAAGTTTCTGTGCACCACAAGAAGCTGGCTTAAACTGCAGCACGGTATTCTGCATTTTCTGATGCTTCTGTAAGACCATACTAATGTTTTGCATTCAAAAAAGCCCGTGAGAACAGATAATGATGATAAATTATTCTACCAACTCATTTAGCGTTAGGCATATAACTTATTTGCTTTAAATACATCTGTGAATTGTTCATTGTATTTTTCTTCCCTCTTAAAATAGGAAGAGGACATTAAAAATGGACCCATGAGAATCTTCCTGTTGTCTTAACTGTATCTTCTGCAGAAGTGAAGAACAAGAAAAAATTTTTGTAAAGGACCCTGAAAAAGTTCTTTTTATAAAGAAGAACTTGAAGCTGTAAAATTACAATTATTTTTACACTTAAGGACTGCTGATCTACACGTGAGGAGAGCGTAGCACGGGGCGAAGAATTGAAGACTTCTCAGAATATACTTGAACCTTTTGAAGTAAGCCAGGACTCAATGTTACCATAAACTGTTTATTTCTGACAAGTGACGTAGCCGATACTTGACTTCATGTTGGAGTTTGGAGTAAACAATCAAATTGAAATGTTTTTTTTTTCAAAAGACCCTACGGGTTCCCAACATGCACATTCATCAGTATGAACCTGTTACCTGTGTGTGACCCGTATTTCTTAGCATCTTTTTATACTGGAGCTTCTGGGTTGCTCTAAAGTGGACATGCTGTTTAAACAACCTTTGTGAACCTTTTTTTTTTACAACCTAAACTGCAAAATTTTGTGTTGGTAGAATTTTTTTTTATACATAATAACGTGTAAAAGGAAAGGAAAAGAGCAAAGGATATTTTGTGGATTTCTCTGTATAAATCTCCATGAAAACCAAAGGCATTAAGACATGTTCTTCTTGGAAGCTGCTCTCTAATGAGTAAGACAAGATTAATACTATTGTTAAGTCAGCTAACAGTATCTAATGACATTGATACTAAAATGGCTGAGGGTTTTTAACTGCCCCACCTCCCCCTTAACCTGTTAATCTCGAGCTTCTGATGTCGTGGCACCGCACCTCTGTGGTACCCTGAGCTTGCACAGGGCTAAGATTAGATAGCCCATTGCAGAGCTCCTCTGCACACAGTGCCTTCTGTTATGTACTGCTTTAAAAAGCTAGGAAACTGTCTGTGTGAGTCTTTGGTCTCTAATTGGATGTGTTATGAGGGTTGTTGAAAAGCTAATAATGTGTCTCTTAAGGATGGAAGAGATCGGGGTGCCTCACGGCTCTAACTTTGGAAAGAAAGTAAGAATAGAAAAGCAGTATCTCCCTGAATTTCATCTGGAGCCTGGAGTTTGTTCATGGACTTTCATACCAAGGGATCTGGAGAATAATCCTCGTAAAAATATTTTGAATATTGTGTTCATTATGGAAAGAAGCACCGGAATTGATCGTACTGTTACACTTCTTAATTAACGAATGCAGTAACAGGCAAATGAGTTATATTAGTCTCCAGTTTAACAAAAAGACCCAGTTAATTTGTCAGTGCCAGAATTGCTGTTACTGGCTATTTTTAACAATGGTGACTGCTTGTTGGAATAATCTGCAGGACAAAAATTGGTAGCAAAACAAACATTCAAGAACTCAGTTAAGTCTGAAAACAGATGCAACATAGGATAATTAATAAAAATGTTTTTCATCTTACAAAAACAAACTACAAAACATCAGAATTTCTGCTAAATCTGCTTTTGTCAGAAGAAACTGAATCTACCCTTAAACCGCAGCACAATCAGGAATTGAGGAATGCTGATTATTTTCTTGTATTGCTACAGGCTTCACTTTAACCAGGTCAGTTAAATCCAGACCTCTGTAGATGTTTTGACTTTTGTTGCTGTCTGTTGCTAGGCCTAAGTGAGGCTCTGACTTGAGGCATTGTAGAGTTGCCCTTTACCTAGACAAAACCACGTGCAGCCGTTTCATCTCTGCCATACCACACTGCAGCTGAGCAATACCAACCTGCGGTGCAGCTGGAATTGTCATTACTCTTGTCGTATTCCTAGTTGCATCCTATGCTGTCCTACGTTTAGGACAAGAGGAAATGAGCTTAAGTTGCACTAGGGGAGGTTTACATTGGATATTAGGAAGAAAATTTCACTGAGAGAGTGGTGAGGCCTTGGAACAGGCTGCCCAGGGAGGGGGTGGAATCACCATCCCTGGAGGGGTTCAAAAAAACATCCAGATGTGGCACTGCAGGACACGGTTTAGTTCTCCTGATAATATTTAGTAGATGGTTGGACTTCATGGCCTTGAGGTCATTAAGGTCGTTTCCAACCTTAATGATTCTGTATTTCTTCACTGGTGCTGCAGTAGCTAGTTGTGAGGGAGCTGACTTTGATCTTTACTTTTTCTTGTGACTCTGGAAGGCTAACATAACATAGTCCTTGCTTATACTCAGATTCCTGCTCTGCTTTGCTATTTTCACTGCTTGCATTAGGGCCAAACTTCTTCCCAGAATATCAGAAGACTCTATACCCATCACCTTTAAACTGCATGATGTGACAGCTGATGATTCAGTTGCATCAAGTACCATCTTGCAGCCTAGGAGAAGAGTCATACGCTTTGAATCTCTCAGCAGATGGAGCAATGAGTCAGCCTGAAGCCATTGCAAAGTGAAAGCAAAGACTTCTACATCTGTGTGTGGAGGTGTTAAAGAACAGTATCCCTTGCAGTGAGAGAAAATGTGTCCAGAGAAAATTTAGGTATTTGTGGAGTTTCTAGGATGTTCAGATGCTGATGGGAGAATGCCCTTGAGGATTGGGTGTGAAATGAGCTGCCCTATGAGAAAACTCTTTTTTAATTAGCTTTCTTTTTTTTTTAATTTATTTTTTCCCCTTCCCCAGATCATGTTTGGTTGTGGCAAGGCCCATCCAGTCCCTGTTCTGTCTTCTCTGTAGCTGCTGTGACTAACAGAGGAAAATCTAGCATCCTAAAAAACGAGATGACACCTTGTCTGCAGTGTAGTGCTGCAGTGAACTAAAATAGAAGTTCTCTAATTTTATATGGTACCTTCCTCTCTGTCTTGAACTTCTAATTAAAATCCTATTTGTGATCCTGTCACTCTGCTCCAGATCCTAGTAAGTGAAGCGTTTCTCTGCATGCTTACCAGATATCCTAGGCTTTCTCTGCAGAAAATAGCAACGGTGGGCTCACCAGCACCCTGACAGAAATAGGTGTGTTGGCAGAAATGGGATGTTTGAAGCAGCTGTAGTGTCTGGGGGAAAAAAGTCACAGTGCAGTCTGAAGTGAGGGAGATGGGGGGCAGGTGCTAGTGGCAGCTCTCAGTGGCAGCTTGGTGTTCCCTGGATTTCCCCTCTGGCAGCCTTTGTGGCAAGTGGCTGGGCCACCTAAAGAGCCTCTCACCGGCTGCCTGCTCCAGCAGCACAAAAGGGGTTGTCCTGCAGTATTCCTTGGAAGTTCAGGAAGAAGATGGGCTTCAGTGCACCCCACAGTGCTTGGCTTCCCACCTAGGACGCAGCAGTAGCGATGTCACCTACCGGTCTCTGTCCACTCGTCAGTGTCTGCACGTGCTCGCTGTTGGCAGAGGCAGACCGAGTCCAGTTTCCAAAATGCAGTTGCAAGTGAATGTGTTGGTCACTGCAATATTTGACCCAGACGTAGGGTCTGACTTTCATCTGGTTCTGAAAGCAATAGCTGGTCAATCATTCGGTTGCTTTAATGTTGTACTTAGAAACCTTGAGCCTTTTGTCCTTCCCACTTGAAAATTATGGTTTTATACTTTTTCTAAACCCTTGCTAAACAGAGGGCAATACACGGAGGTCCATTGTCAAGCTCAAATTGTTACCCTTTGAGGATGGCTTTAGTGCCCCTGTATTCCTTCTTGGAGGGATATTTTTTTCTCCTTCTTTCTTTCTGTATCTGCTGGGACAGGATGGTTCAAAATAATTCATAGATTTGCTATGTTATGTGGACAGAGTTCGGCGAAGAGCAGAAAATAATTGCAATATTTTAATGTATGGCTGCAGCACTGCTGTTGTTGACCAGGAAGGATTGTATGACATAACATGTCACCGAGTCACATACTGGTGCAAAGGTATTTGCAGTTGTGCAAAGCATTGTCTTGGCAAGAAATGGTGTCTTTAAAGAAAACAGTCTACTTCAAGTATGACAAGTAAAAGTTTTTTGTCAGGGCACTTTCTTCCGTCGCCTGAAAATCTTTTTAGTTGAGAGTCAAACTTTTCTAATCAACAGTTTAGTTCTAGTACAAGTCTCCATGAGGGAGGAAAAATATTTTCTTTATTGGTTTCCCACTGGACCATTTGCCTCTATTTGTGTAAAGGTTAAAGGGAAGCTCTGCCTCACAGAGCCCTCTCGTGGTGATGAGCTTTGTAAACAGGGGAGAGGTTGTGTTAAAAACAGCCCGAGGTTTTGGACTTTTCTGGTTTTTCTTATGCCAGTAATAAAATGCAGTGTGCTAACCCATCTTTTATCTGGCTTAGGAACTGTGTTTCTAACTTTCTGAATTATTTGTATACTTCAATATTTAATTCCCTGCTTTATCTTTTTGGCTTTATGAACTGCAGTGTTCTAGAAAAAAAAAATACTTTTAGCTTTATGATAAGTAATGTGTGCCTTTACTTTTGACATTTTTCCTCTCAATTCCTGTCGCTATAAAACTAGCCAAGAGAAGAGGAGATGGAGACAGTACATGGGATGGACTGCACTTAATAGAAACTTGCATTTTATCCAGCAAATATGTCTAAAATCTGTATGGTCTCATTAACTGCTATGCTTTAGTCTGGAATCCTATCTGAATAAAAACAGTAATGCGTTTCTTTTCTGAGCCATTCAGCATTGCAAGCTCCGACTTCTGTGGAAGCTGCAAGATCTGAGATGCTTTTGAAAAGGTTGCCAAAGTTTCGGGGGAGGAAAGCAAAGATATCAAATTATCACCGTGCTTTTATCTTTTTAGGCAGGACTGCAGGGCACTGGGGAAGCGGCTTCATTGCCAAACAGATTGTCTTTCCTTTCGGAACCCTCCCACCCTGTTCCTCTCTAATCCTCTTCTGACAGGGAAAATACCGTAATAATGTAAATACCCTGAGAACTGAAGACTGAGAGTAGATCAGTGGCACTGGAGAAAATGTTTGCTGCTAAAACTGTGACACACGATCGCCTGCAGTAATGATGACTTGTGCAGTTGTGACTGCACAAGTTTGCTATCAACATTTTCTTATCTTTAGATTCAAATGGGTGAAGGATGCAGGATGTCTCTTTTGGAAAGCTGAGGAGTGGGAGGGAATGCTTCATGAGTGTTTCATGGGTTAGGGAAGGGAGAGCTCCTCAGGTATGCCTCCCTTCTCTGGGATGGCTATATACCTCCATACTGCCTCTGTCACCACACCTCTGCCGCTGCTCAGAAGACAAGGCCCTAGGCTGGGAGCCTGCTTGAGCTGCCTGTGAACCAGATACAACTGAAGAACCACTGACTGCTCATCCTTGTCGCTTTTATACCCAGTATGAGTACAAAATTAGAGGCAAAAACTGAAAGAGTACTAGTGGTGGGAAACACCTTTGACTGCTTCCACTGATCTGCATATAAGCCCTTTGGGCGAGGGTTTATTGCAGCTCATATTTATGCACGATTTTGTAAAAGATCCTTACTTTGGCGTGCTGCTACCTCATCACTGAAGAGATGAAAACGTGAGCTGCTGCTGCTCAAAGCATTGGAAAATGCCTAATAATTTCCTGCCAGGTGACACGCTTTGGAATATTCACAGTAAACTTATGTGGCTGTGTAGGAGAGGGAGGGTCTTCAGGCTTGTAAGGCATATTCAGCAGCCCTTTTCTGCAGACCAAGATAGTTTAGAAATGCAGCAACTGAGTTTTCTGGAAGTCATGCTTCACTTGGGAAAATGCTGGTCTGTGTTCTTCACGTCTCTTGTGTCTTAAGGGTCTTGAAGTAGGTCTTTCAGGGTTTGAAGGGGTGAGCTTTAGAGTAAGTGTACCCTGCTTTTTAAAGGAATTGGCATTTGTGCCTTTGTGTTCTGCTGCAGTTTTGTGTGTTCGTTTTGATGATGGGAATTAATTCCAAGCCAGGCTGATGACCAACTGGCCTGAGCCGACTTTTGTTGAGGTTTCCGAAACGTTGCACAAGAGGTTTGAAGGAAAAAAAGTTTGGAGGCATGTGACAGTTAATCTCTTTAGCAGTAAGAATGAAGTTTAAGCATACTGTTGGAAATGTACTCGGTTCTGTGCTGCTCTTTGTTTTAATTAACAATCTCTTGCATAGATTGGGAGCGTAAACTTCTTTGCCCTTTAGTCCAATTAAATAGTGCTTGGAGGCTGTCAGTGGTGGGGGGAACACCTCCCTACCCCCCTTTTTTTTGAATTGTTTGGTGAGTCTGTTGAATAATGAAAGAATTTGCTTGACAGGCTTTTGTAGTGTTTCGTCGTCTTGATGAATTATTGCAGAGGATAGACGACAGTCTCTTGTGCAAAATGGATTGGAATAATTCATCCAATTCCTCAGAAAGTGACGATGAAGCTCATTCAGCCTTTACACAGACTGAGCACAACATAGTTGCAGCTTACTTAATAACAGCAGGTATGGGCATTGTCAAATTATTGCATAACTTTTGAAAATAGTACTGTAGATCATTTTGTATAGCAGCAGCCGTGGCATTTCGTTTTGTGTTACGCAGAGGTCTGATGGCTTTTCTTCACAGTTTAATGACAAGCTAGCAGTCGGCAGGCTGATGGTTGTGCGCAAAAGTGTGCGGAAACATCTAAGTTTTCTGCTCTATATTTGAAGGCAGAGTTGCGTCTCAAAAAATATATTTTGTTGATGTGTAACTGTAGAAGAGAGTGAGAATTCATTTCTGCCAGCTTGCGAAGAGATAAAAATAGGGCATAGCTGTCGCATCTTGCATTTTTCTGTGATGTGCTTGAAGCTATCTTGAGATTTCTCCTGGGCCACATGTTCGTAGTAATATATGTGTAGTCTGAGCATGTGAGCGGGTGTCTGTTAGGGGGATGTAAGGGGAAGGGTTGGAATGTGACTTGGAGGGAGGGAGCTGGTCATTAATCAGAGAAGAGCAGACTCCAGTTGCAGCTGTATTTCTGTATTTTTCACTGATGACACACGTTAGAAAAAGCACACTGGAAGGCTTGACATCGTGTTTGTTCCCCGTGACTGCAATGGCCTTTGGCTTAACTTGAATGATTATAGATATTTTTTTTTTTTTCATTATTGTTCCCCCTTGAAAACTTTTATTGTTGTAACCACAACTGCTTCAGTCATGTTCTTCTGAAGCATTGAGTACTGTAGCAATGAAACGTCAACCTGAGCAAAACCTGAAACCTACTATGTATAAAAATAGACCTTCTATACCTTTATTATGGAGAATTAAATCAGTTTGTAAATACTTTTAGACTCTACCATACGTTTTCTATGTTAAAATTAGCTTTTCAAATACTTTAAAATACCAATGTACTTCAGGTTTACATGAACACTATGACTGATGGTCACATTTTATTTAGCATATCTGTTTGAAGTGGTGAGTATCAAATTGCTGGTCCACTAAAGAGGGCATCTTTGAATGCAAAGGCAATAATTAATTTTAGGTTTTTAGTGAAATGGGTAGAACAGCTACACACACAGATCAGTAGACTTGTTAGGAAGCTGTGGAAGACGGAGGATGGCCAAATACTGGAAGGCTAGATACGTTCTGCAGTGCTACCCACAGTGCACCCATTAGCTGCAGCAAATATGTATAATACTTGTTATATTTTAATTAAAATTGATTACATTGTACGTAACAAGGTGGTCTTTTCAGATAGTTTGACCACTCGGTGTTAGGGATCAAAGATATCATAGGCAATCAATGGGATTAGTCAGAATCAGCCCAGCTCTTCTTTCTTAATCTTGCATCGAAATTAAATGTCTTAAAAAAAAAAAAGTTGGATTACTTTGTGTAGTTTGTTTGTTTGTTTGTTCTTTCCTTTGTTTCTTATTGTAATTGGGGGAATCTAGTGAATCTTTCACCTGTAGCTTGGACTTTAATGAGGAATATTTTTGACAGTAAGGTCTATAACATCATTGAAAGTACGATTGATTGCTTTGCAAATGCCTTACCACAGCAAATCTCACATCTGGAACATTTAAGCTGTGTTAATAAGCAGATGTCTGAGAATAAGAATGAAGTACAAATAGTGTTCTTCATTATTCTGATTTTTAAAAGGTTTGAATGTTTCTCTCTTTTGCAAATAATTGCTTTGCTTTCTGAGAAGGCAGTTAATTGTTAAGTATTGCACTCCACTGTGGTCGCTGTATTATTTTTAATCATGACACCAGGGATACTCAGGCTGCAGGAAGCAATACCACCTCATAGGTATCCTTCAGATTATAAAGGTGAACTACTCTGGTATTGGTTTAAAATGCTAACTGGGAAAGTAAATTCCCTGTTATACACAAACTTGACCTTCGTTGTGTTGCTGCTGCTACTCACGTGTCTTGCTTAACTCTCTTAGGGCTTGTGTTTGCATTTGGTCTGCATTTAGTTTTTGTTGTTCCCCTGGGAAGAAAGAAAACAGCAATTCTGGTGTCGATTGGGTCATGAGGTGTTTATATTCATCTTCACAGAACTACAAGGTTTATTTAAAGAAATGGAGCAATAATTGTCTAACCCTAAGATGTTTCACAAGCCAGGTGGCAGCATCCATGTGCTTTTTCTGAATCACGTGAATTTGTCCCGGCTGATGATTTCAGGTTACTGGAAGTCTTGGTCTTGATCCCTGCCCTTTAAGAAATCATAAAATCATTTTGGTTGGAAAAGACCTTTAAGATCATTGACTCCAACTTTAAACCAACACCGCCAAGCCCACCACTAAACCCCGTCCCTGAGTGCCACATCTGCAGCATCTTTTAAATACCTCTGGGGATGGCAACTCAAATGCTTCTCTCAGCTGTAGAACTGGAGTGCTTTAAACTGATTCTTGCCCTCAGGTTTCATGGCTAATTTGGGGTTATTGTTTAAACTCCAGCATGTTTGTGGTTTATAAACTGATGTTAGAGATTTGTAGCTCTGTGCTGCAGCACTGACAGTGACAGAGGTGGAGAATGTTGTATAATACTAAAAAACCTCATTGCCCTTTCCACAGAGACATGTCAGCAAAAGTTAAGCTCTGTGTGTGTCAGGTTTTTGGTGGAGTCAGTAGAGGAGCAGAAATCCCACTGTAAAAATAAATAATAAGTAAAGATGTTGGCTTGCCAGGGAACTGGAGCAGGATGGGCAGCGACTGTGAAAGAAGATGGGTCTGCTTTTGGGACTCCAGAATTATGCCTCAGACCTGTGATGATGAAAACCGTAGTGTTTTGATTCATAGGAGAAACTTTTCCTTTTCTTTCTTTATTTAAAAAATTCTGAGGGACATTTCCATGGATAATGTGCTGTTAGACTTTTAGTTATATATTTAT